>QFDX01009194.1:0-11318 GCA_003315875.1 Lactifluus piperatus | reverse complement strand
TTGGTAAGCGGGTCACATTTTTCACATTTCCTTGGGGAGGAATCTTGTGCAGAGGTTTGTGGAGGGGTAAGTCTTGATTTTGTAGTGGCCATGTCAAAAAGAAAACGTGCAGAGACAAGTCTGTGGTACGACTCGTCCAGGCACTGTTGCGTCGCACGTCGCACTAACCAAATGCAAACGCAAACAAGTAACCATATCGCTTCTCCTATATTGTCTCTCATTTCAGTCGATTTTATTTCGAGAGTGTGTATAACCGCGGAATGAATGAATATACTTGCTATCAGGATCCGAGGATTTTGTGAGATACAAAAAAAACAGTTGCCCATGTGCTATGACAATCGATTAATCTATATACGAGTCTAGTAGCCTAAAAATGATAGAGTATAATAATCGAGGGCATGTTTGTGGCCCGGTTTAAAGTTGTCACATGAATGGTGATCCGAACTCTGGTTCGAACGAAGAAGAATTAACTCTCAGCTAGCTCGTCTCTGGTTTATCCACTTTCCTCTTTGCCTCTCACTTTCACTTTCTCTTCACTTTCTCTTCCCCTCTCCCGCCCGCCATAATAACACGGAAATGACTCGTGGAAGAAAAGCCGCCAACGGTAAAGCTCCCGCTGCTGCTATCGATTCCCCTGAGGACATTACTCCCACCCCTCCGCCACGCTCCATTTTACCTATCACTCCCACTCCTTCTAAGGACCGTGATGTCGTCAAAGTCAACAATGCAAGCCTGTCAGAGCTCAAAAATGCTCTAGACGATGCCATCAAACGCGTGCGCAACATCATTTTCCGTTGCGCCATTGCCTGATCATACTATCTAGTTCCTCTCACGACCCGACCTTTTCAAACAAATTCATCTCCACACTGATGTGCGCCTTGCCCTGGGTTGGTCTGGCGTATTTGTTGCGGGTACAACCGCATTTTACTCCTGGCGTCTCGAATTCGAACAGTCTAAGCCCATTATGTGGATAGGCCTGATCGTGTGCGTCTTACCACCATACAGCCGCACGTGTCATACATGCTCATAATTCACGCCTGAATACAGGTACATCGTCCTTACGCTCGTACAAGCACTCTATGTGTACTTTATCGAGGGTGACATCATCTTTGTTGGGAAACGCAAAACGTTTGACAAGCGGGTACGTATGGCGTTACTAGTTCGCTATCACGCAATTTCACTGACTTATTACGATAGATCGTCACAGAGCGGATAACCCTCAGCTCTCGCACCAAACCGTCCACTACCGAAAGCCCTCCTGTATATAACCTCTCATTGACGTATAGGCGCTCGACCAATGGTGGTAAATCGCTACTCAACCGAGGGCAAGCAACAGAGTCGCGCCCATACAACGCGTTCTTCGACGAGCGAGGTGTGCTCGATCATGACCGCTTCGAAACATGGGTTGGGGAGATAGTTGGGCGCGTAATGGAGCCTGATGCGAGTGAGTGAGTGGCGGTGCAGGATTGTATTTATCATCATCTGCTGTACTGCACAGTAATGAGGTGGATAGTGTTGCCTCGTGCTTATGCTTTCCAAAGTGCGACTCATATTTCATACATGTACACGAGGACCTTGTGTACTCGCCATTGTCGAGGTTGATTTAACAGGTATTAAGTTGAGGAAATAGGGGGCAGACTCCGCAGTCGCAGTACAGTGGGCGCTCGTTGGCACATGGAGTATCATACAACCCCCCCTCATGTCGTGATCCTTGGTGGAGGTATCACCGGATTATCAGCTGCCTTTCATCTTGCTCGAAAACACCCTACTGTGCAGATTACTCTCATCGAGAAAAGTGCTCGTTTCGGTGGATGGGTGCGCAGCGAGCGTGTCGACGTCCGTGATAGTGACGGGAACAGAGGAAGTCTGGTCCTCGAAGCTGGCCCGCGAACTATCCGGCCAAACTCAAAGTCAATTCTAGAGCTGGTTCGTCCATCTTTCTTCCTTCCTCAATACCTTCAAATCTAATTTCCCTTAAAGATACACCTCCTGGACTTACGCTCCGAAGTCCTCTTCACGCCGCGCGCCTCACCCGCAGGCCGAAACAGGTTCTTACATCTCCATCCCACACCGGGGTTGCAACCCCTGCCCAACAGCCTTCTCACTGCGCTTACGCTACCCCTCGGCCGTCTTGTCCTCAAAGCAGTACTTACCGAAGCCTTCGTACGCGCCAATCGTCCCCCTATAACGACGACGACGACAACAAGTACAACAACTACTCCGAATGCATCATCACATCAGGACTGCGACGAAGACGAAGGAGACGAGTCCGTCGACTCGTTCTTCTCGCGACGTTTCGGAGACGCGTTCGCGCGCACGCTGGGCAGCGCACTCGTGCACGGGATATACGCCGCCGATTCGCGGCAGCTAAGTGTGCGCGCCGCATTCCCGGCGCTACTTGAGAGTGAGGCGCGCGGGAATGGTTCTGTCGTTTGGGGGGAGCTTGGTCCGCATGCGTGGTTTGGCGAGGCGGCGCAGCAAAGACGGCAAAAGCTGAAGGCTCTAGAGGAAGACGAGAACTGGGATCTCGGGGATCCCCTTGTTGATCCTGAATGGGAGGCCCGTGTCCGCGCCGCTGCGCTGTTCTCTTTTCGTGATGGGATGGAGACCCTGGTTAGGGCGCTCGTCGAGGCGCTGAAAGGTTTCCCTTATGTTACGTTGCGAAGCGGCACGGTGGTGCACAAGGTCAATCAGGAGGACGATGGCAGTAATTCTTTCCAGGTTTGTGTCACCTTCTCATTTTGTACGCATCGCTGATGCTAAGACTTTTTAACTAAAAAATTGGGGGAAACGTACCCAGATTCACTTGGATACCCAGCATGTTGAGGATACAGACGGAGCGACGTTGCTCAAAGCCACGCACATCATCTCTGCACTTCCGCTCCCTGTCTTGGATTCTATTCTCGCACAGCAACCGAATACGCGCTCCCTTCCCCATCTCCATGTAAACCCGCACTCTACAGTCGTAGTACTGAATATGGTCTTCCCTGCGCCCCCTGAAGGCACGACACCACTACATCCTCCCGGATTCGGTTACCTCATACCTCGTCCTGAGCAAGATTACCCAATTGCGGAATCTGAACACGAGCTGCCATGTTTACTAGGCGTCGTGTTTGACTCTGCCAGCTTGCCAGAGCAGGACGAGAACGACGACGGCGTGACGCGGTTCATCAAGATGAGTGCGATGCTCGGTGGTCCGTACCCGCTCCCTTCTGTGTCAGAGCCAGGCGGATCAGACAACGACCGCGCATTGCTCGCGGCAGTGTTTCCACTGATCTCGGCGCAGATAGGTGGAGCTCCGCTTCCAGAGCCATTACACTACGCGGTGCACAGGAACGAAGAGAGCATACCGACATACATAGTTGGCCATACCGCTCGCATGGGGGAGCTGAGGCGCGCGTTACGGGAGCAGTGGGGCGGTCGGATGAATGTGGTTGGTGCGGGCGTGGGTGGTGTTAGCGTTGCAGATTGCGTCAAGGGAGGACGGCAGGCTGCGCGTGAGGTAGGGGTGCAGATTGACGGATGAGTGTCACGGGTCTGAGGAAGTTTCTGTGCTTGGGACAAGGCTTGGAGCTGGTCGCCCGTCGCCCGATAGTGCTACCCGTGTACAACCACATTGCCTTGGAGAGTGCTCTTACAAAGAGATCCATCATGTGCGCCGCCGCATTCGAGTCGTCCGCACCTGTGCTAGAGCTAGGGGTCACCCCGTAATCGCGTAATCACCTGATCTAACCATTTTACGTGTATATACCACCAGCTGACGTAAGGCCTTCTCACCCCTGCCGCGTTTTCTCAACGCGACTTCGCTGCATCCTCGTAGTCACTCACCGCCTGACATACCAAGTTGCCGGTTTGCCATTATCTGTCCCCCCGTCGTAACCCCGCCGACATGCGTGACATGATACAGCTGCCACTGGAACTACCCTTAATTTCCCGTTCGCCAACGCACGAATCAATACAGCCCACGACCACTGGCAAGGCACCACACTCACTTATCCATACCCTCAATGATGAAGAACTTCTCAATATATTCTATCTCATTCGACTACACAACCAAATTGAGGACAAAGAATGGAATGATATTTTTGTCCTCCTTTGGGAGCGCCAACGTTGGTGGTACAAGTTGGTGCAGGTCTGCCAACGATGGCGGTCTATCATATTTGGGTCACCATCCAGGCTCAATCTTCACCTTTTATGTGCCTTTAGAACACCTGTGGCCGACATGCTCATACATTCCCCCCCCTTACCGCTCATCATCCAATACTGGGACTATAGTCGCAGTGCAACCGAGGAGGATGAGAAGGATATACTGCTTGCTCTCCAGCACCGTGATCGTGTGAGTCACATCATGCTTGGATTACTCCCCTCAAACTTGCGGAGGATCATCACTGCCATCAATGAACAATTCCCAACTCTAGAACGGATGCGTATCGAGGTTCCCTTCAGTGACGGTGCCACATTGACCCTTCCGAGTACTTTTCGAGCACCACTTCTACGGAACCTCACGCTACGGAATATTGTCCTCCCAATTGGATCTCCATTGCTCATGACTACAATGGGCCTCGTCACTCTTATACTTCACGATATCCCATCCAACGCCCACTTCCCTCCAAACTATCTACTCACAGGACTGTCATTCATGCCTCATCTGGAGAAGCTAGAGGTTCGGTTTTACACCCCCTTCCTCCCTGATGTTGAGCCCCAACTGTCGAGTACATCGGTCATGACTCACATTACACTTTCAAACCTTCGCCGGTTTAGCTTCTCTGGTGTGAGCTCCTACTTGGATTCCCTTCTTGCTTGGATCGCTGCCCCTCTTCTCAGTCACTTTTACATCGATATTTTCAAGCCCCCCTTTGTCGTCCCACACCTCTTGCAGTTCATGTGCACAACACGTCACTTCGACTTAAGTGCAATTGCGCTCATATTCTCCTGTGACCCCGGACGTTTGTTGATCGAGAATCTGCGACGAGATAATCCGTACTGCATGTGGATCAAGAGTGAATCCCTTGACTTGCGTGTGTCGTCCGCAGTGCAGATTCTCACCACACTGGAGCCAGTACTCTCCGTCGTAGAAACCCTCGTTCTTAATCACACGGAGTCTTATATTAGACCGCTACAGTGGCATGAGGTCGACGACACACAGTGGCGCGAACTGCTCAGACGGTTCAGGAATGTAAAGACACTTCATGTGCACAATGAGTTGGTCCAGGAAATTGCCCGTTCTCTACGTCCCGACAATGAAGAAATGCCTCTGGATATCTTGCTGAACCTGAAGGATCTCCAATATACTTCTCGAAGCAACAATGATGACACGTTTATGCCGTTTATCAAGGACCGACAGGTGAAAGGCCACATTGTGACTCTAGCAAGGTCGATAAATCCCCCAAAATCATGAACATTGTATGTCTTTATCCATCTATCCATCTCTCAGTATGATTCACATTTACACCAGTTCTCATCTCATAATGGCCACAAACACTGCAAGTATTGGAGGACCGCAATTCAAGATGAGCCACACAGGTTTCCCTAAATATTGAAACCATGTGGCTGTATATTCCCCTGATATTAAAGCCCTCATTCTCTCACCAAGTCACATCATCCCAGACCTGAACGATACAGTATCCATTTGTCACGTCGACATGCCAAGTTCCTGGTCTGTCAATATTCATTCACCACGTCACGAATCAATAGAGCCTACGAACAAGCCACCACACTCACCTATCCAACTCACCTATCCATACCTTCAATGACGACGTACTTTATTTAACAGGTATCGGGTTGAGGAAATAGGGGGCAGGCTCGCAGTCACAGTACAGTGGGCGCTCGTTGGCATCATTATACAACCCCCCTCATGTCGTGATCTTTGGCGGAGATATCACCGGATTATCAGCTGCCTTTCATCTTGCCCGAAAACACCCTACTGTGCAGATTACTCTCATAGAGAAGAGTGCTCGTTTCGGTGGATGGGTGCGCAGCGAGCGTGTTGACGTCCGTGATGACGGGAACCGAGGGAGTCTGGTCCTCGAAGCTGGCCCGCGAACTATCCGGCCAAACTCAAAGTCAACTCTAGAGCTTGTCCGTCCATCTTTCTTCCTTCCCAAATACCTTCAAATCTAATTTCCCTTTTAGATACACCTCCTAGACTTACGCTCCGAAGTCCTCTTCACGCCGCGCGCCTCACCCGCAGGCCGAAACAGGTTCTTACATGTCCACCCCACACCACGGTTGAAACCCCTACCCAACAGCCTTCTCACTGCACTTACGCTACCCCTCGGCCGTCTTGTCCTCAAAGCAGTACTTACCGAAGCCTTCGTACGCGCCAATCGTCCCCCGATAACGACGATAACAAGTACAACAACTACTCCGACTACATCATCACCTCGTGAATGCGGCGAAGACGAAGGAAACGAGTTCGTCGGCTCGTTTTTCTCACGAGGCTTCGGCGACGCGCGCACGCTGGGCAGCGCACTCGTGTACGTGATATACGCCGCCGATTCGCGGCAGCTAAGTGTGCACGCCGCGTTCCCGGCGCTACTTGAGAGTGAGGCGCGCGGGAATGGCTCTGTCGTTTGGGGGGAACTTGGTCTGCCTGCGTGGTTGGGTTCGGAGAGGTGGCGCAGCAAACGCGGAAAAGGCTAAAGGCCCTAGAGGAGGACGAGAACTGGGACCTCGGAGATCCCCTGGTTGACCCTGATTCCTGAATGGGAGGCCCGCGTTCGCGCCGCCGCGCTGTTCTCGTTTCGTGATGGGATGGAGACCCTGGTTAGGGCGCTCGTTAAGGCGCTGAAAAGTTTCCCTTATGTTACGTTGCGAAGCGGTATGGTGATACGCAAGGTCAACCAAGAGGACGATGGCAGTAATTCTTTCCAGGTTCGTGCCACCTTCTCATTTTGCACGCATCGCTGATGCTAAGACGGGAGAAACGTACCCAGATTCACTTGGATACCCAGCATGGTGAGGATACAGACGGAGCGACGTTGCTCAAAGCCACGCACACCATCTCTGCACTTCCGCTCCCTGTCTTGCATTCCATTCTCACACAGCAACCGAATACGCGCTCCCTTTTCCATCTCCTTGCAGACCCGCACTCTATATCGTAGTACTGAATGTGGTCTTTCCCGTGCCCCCTGATGGCACGACACTGTTGCATCCTCCCGGATTCGGTTACCTCATACCTCGCCCTGAGCAAGATTACCCCATTGCGGACTCAGAACACGAGCTGCCATGTTTACTAGGCGTCGTGTTCGACTCTGCTAGCTTGCCCGAGCAGGACGAGAACGACGACGGCGTGACGGGGTTCATCAAGATGAGTGCGATGCTCGGTGGCTCGGGTGGATCAGACAAAGGCGCGTCGCTCGCGGCAGTGTGACCACTGCTCTCGGCGTAGATTGGTGGAGCTCCGCTTCCAGAGCCATTGCACTATGCGGTGCGCAGGAACGACAAGAGCATACCGACGTACATAGTTGGCCATACCGCTCGCATGGGGGAGCTGAGGCGCGCGTTACGGGAGCAGTGGGGCGGTCGGATGAAGGTGGTTGGTGCGGGCGTGGGTGGTGTTAGCGTTGCAGATTGCGTCAAGGGAGGACGGCAGGCTGCGTGTGAGGTAGGAGTACAGATTGAGGGATGAGCGTCACGGGTTGGAGGGAGTTTCTGTGCTTGGGCAATGCGATGTGCCCTGCCACATCCGAGTCGTTCGCATCCTGTGCTAGAGCTAGGGTTACCCCGTAATCACCAGATCTAACCATGTCTAAAGCACAAGCGAGCATGTCAGGGATGCCTTATATGGAAATCAGGCAACGTCGGTCCCTTTTATGTACTACCCGCTGACGTAAGGCCTTCTCACCTTCCTGACATACGGGTTGTGGTTGTCACATACCAAGTTGCCAGTTTGCCATTATCTGTCTTCCCCTCGTCATAAAACCCCGCCGACATGCGTGACATGGTACAGCTGCCACCGGCAGTACCATTAATTTCCCGTTCGCCAACGCACAAATCAATACAGCCCACGAGCACTGGAAAGCCACCACACTCACCTATCCATACCCTCAACGATGATGAACTTCTCGATATATTCTATCTCATTCGACTGCACAACCAACTGGAGGATGAAGAATGGAACAATGTTTTTTTTGTCCCCCATTGGGAGCGCCAACGTTGGTGGTATAAGTTGGCACAGGTCTGCCAACGATGGCGGTCTATCATATTTAGGTCACCATCCAGACTCGATCTTCACCTTTTATGTACCTATAGAACACCTGTGGCTGACATGCTCATACATTCGCCCCCCTTACCGCTTATCATCTATTACTGGGACTATAGTCGCAGTGCAACCGAGGAGTATGAGAAGGGCATACTGCTTGCTCTCCAGCACCGTGACCGTGTGCGTCACATCATGCTTGTATTACAACCCTCAAGTTTGCAGAGGTTCGTCACTGCCATGGATGACCAATTCCCAACTCTAGAACGGATGCGTATCGAGGCTCCCATCAAAGACCGTGCCACATTGGCCCTTCCGAGTACTTTTCGAGCGCCACTTCTACGGAACCTCATACTACGGAACATTGTCCCTCCAATGGCATTTCCATTGCTCATGACTACAATGGGCCTCGTCACTCTCAAACTTCACAATATCCTATCCGACGCCTCCTTCGCTCCAAGTCATTTACTCACAGGACTTTCATTCATGCCTCATCTGGAGAAGCTAGACGTCTGGTTCTACACACCCTCCCTCAGTAATGTTGAGCCCCAGCTGTCGAGTACATCGGTCACGACCCACATTACACTTCCAAACCTTCGCTGGTTTATGTTCTCGGGTGTGAGCCCCTACTTGGACTCCCTTCTTACTGGGATCGCTGCCCCTCTTCTCAGCCACTTTTACGTCGATATTTTCAAGCCCCCTATCGTCGTCCCACACCTCTTGCAGTTCATGTGCACAACACAGAACTTCTACTCAAGTGCAATTGCGCTCATATTCTCCTGTGACCCTGGACGTTTGTTGATCAAGAATCTGCATCAACATAGTCCGTACCGCATGTGGATCAACAGTGAATCCCTTGACTTGCGGATATCGTCCGCAGTGCAGATTCTCACCACACTGGCGCCAGTACTCTCCGTCGTAGAAACCCTCGTGCTTAATTACTCGGAATCTGGTGGGAAACCGTCACAGTGGCATGGGGTCGACGATACACAGTGGCGCGGGCTGCTCAGACGGTTCAGGAATGTAAAGACACTTCATGTGCACAATGAGTTAGTCCCTGAAATTGCTCGTTCTCTACGTCCCGACAATGAAGAAATGCCTTTGGATATCTTGTTGAATCTGAAGGATCTCCAATATACTTCTGAAACCAACAATGATGATGCATTTATGCCGTTTATCAAGGACCGACAAGCGAAAGGTCACACTGTGACTCTAGCAAGGTCGATAAATCCCCCAATATCATGAACATTGTATGTCTTTATCCATTTGTCCATCTCCAGTATGATTCACATTCACACCAGTTCTCATCTCATCATGGCCACAAACACTGCAAGTACTGGAGGACCGCAATCCAAGATGAGCCACACAGGTTTCCCTAAATATAGAAACCATGTGGCTGTATATTCTCCTGATATAAAAGCCCTCATTCTCTCACGAAGTCACATCATCCCAGACAAATACACTCCTGTAAGCTCAATCTGTTCACTGCCCTTGCGGTGACCCTTTGAGCACCCTTTGCCTTTCTTTAACCTACCGTCTCTGATGATGCTCCAACGTTCCTTGATCCTTGATATCTCACCACGGTGTTGACTTCAGGTTCATACCCACTGCACTACCTTGTGTCCCACTATGCCACCTCGTTCTACTCTATTTCATCATGTCTCATAGTGAGTGTGTTTGCTGTGCTGCCTCATGCAACATCTGTTTCTCCATCATGATATTCTGTCTATTCTTTGTCCACCTTGGTACATACTGCATTACGCACCACTCTGCTTTTTTATATCCCCCACCTATCAAGGACTGCTTATACTCTACCCCGTGTCACACCTCTGTTTTTAGCTCCTCTATTCCAACACGCTCTGCGCCTTGTGATAAATAAATACTGTGGGTGCATGGACAGTATCTTTCCGGGCAAGCAACACGAAAGAAGGCACGAGAGAGAGTAGGTGGGGGGCGAATTTGACGATCTGTCGAGAAAGCCCCGAGAAGAGAATGTTCTGACACCAGCCCAACTCCCACGAGTCGAATGGAGGCTCGGAGATATGATCGACGCGCAAGAGAAAACTTGCGAGCATGCGAAAAGCGGGTGTCGGCACGAAGAAATGCCTGGAAAAGGCACCCCACCAGAAAAGGGACTTCGGGCACCAAAGAATAAGCAGGGGTTAGCCTACAGTAAACATGTTTAAGGATGAAATATCATTGGCAGCTCAGGCCTGATGGCAACCGCAGCTTGGCAAGACAGAGGCACTAGGCACTGAAAAGGGGAAAACTCGGCACCGCCCCACTCAATCCTGAACGTTCTGAATATCCATTTGTCACGTCGACGTGCCAAGTTTCTGGTCTGTCAATATTCCTTCACCAAGTCACGAATCAATAGAGCCTACGAACAAGCCACCACACTCACCTATCCATACCCTTCAATGACGACGTACTTGATTTAACAGGTATCGGGTTGAGGAAATAGGGGGCAGACTCCCCGGTCACAGCGCTCGTTGGCATCATGGAGCATTATACAACCCCCTCATGTCGTGATCCTTGGTGGAGATATCACCAGATTATCTGCTGCCTTTCACCTTGCCCGAAAACACCCTATAGTGCAGATTACTCTCATTGAGAAGAATGCTCGTTTCGGTGGATGGGTGGGCAGCGAGTGTATCGACGTCCGTGATATTGACGGGAACAGAGGAAGTCTGGTCCTTGAGGCTGGCCCGTGAACTATCCGGCCAACTCAAAGTCCATTCTAGAGCTGGTTCGTCCATCTTTCTTCCTTCCTCAATACCTTCAAATCTAATTTCCCTTTCAGATACACCTGCGAGACTTACGCTCCGAAGTCCTCTTCACGCCGCGCGCCTCACCCGCAGTCACTGAGGCCGAAACAGGTTCTTACATCTCCACCCCACACCACGGTTGCAACCCTTGTCCAACAGCCTTCTCACTGCACTTACGTTTCCCCTCGGCCGTCTTGTCCTCAAAACAGTACTTACCGAACCCTTCGTACGCGCCAATCGGATAACGACGACGGCAAGTACAACAACTACTCCGACTGCATCATCACCTCGTGACTGCGACGACGACGAAGGAAACGAGTCCGTCGACTCGTTCTTCTTACGACGCTTCG
>QFDX01009193.1:0-10590 GCA_003315875.1 Lactifluus piperatus | reverse complement strand
CTCACTCATCGCTATGTTCTCAACCGCTCATCGGGGGTGGATTTCTTTACTATCTTCGATTCCTATCTACCACATTCACACCCCAACAACTACTATTTCCTCCCCTACTGCCCCCCCATTGCTACTATTGCGAACCCACCGGCTCCACCAGACTCGGAGTTGTTGTTGTCACAGTGCCCATTGGTACCACTGACTCGTCCATATGTAGCCACTGTTGGAGTGGGGGAAGGAGATGGGCGGGACAGCCAGCCAGAGAGCACGGGGGACACAAGACAATACGTACATAAATGAGAAACTTGAAGCAGGGTCAGAGCGCCTTAATATCGAACGCAATCCCGACTGACAGGGAGAACCCCTCAACCGTAGGGCAGGGTACTTGTTCAGGCACTAGCGGACATGACCCAAGGTCCTCCAGCTGCCACTGCGCTGAAAACTGAGTACATGGTAGCCTGTCTTGTCGAGATGCGCGATGGGGGAAGTCCCGAACCTGGACTGGAGAATTGAGTAGTGGGATGCAAAGGTGCTGGTGCCACTTATGTGGAGGAGGGTAATTTAAGAACAATCACCGCTTGTTGCGGCATCGTATGTTGGGATGTATGTGACTGCGAGCGGGACATAAGCTGATTGGTGTCCGCTGAGGGGTGTTTATTGCCTGCGCTGGTGGCAGAGAGAGGATGCTCGTTCTGTTGTCGTGCTGGGGTCATCTCCAAGGACAGTGTATGGTATATACAGGGATGTGAGTACTCTCAGCTACTTGAGAATTGATGTGCACGCACTCCGAGCCCTCAAGCAAGTAATCCCAGAATCCCAAAGAGGCAAAAGGGAGTTGTGGTAGTGTGGGAAAATCACACGTACACTAATACCATAAGGGAAAGTCATTTTTCCCTAATTGGCCGTCAACGCGTCAACAGCGGTCTTCCGCTGATAGAGAATGTGAATCGTACGCACAATTTAAGTTCAACCACTGCAAAACGGCAGCAGCGCACAGCGCACACCACCACTTGAGCACAAGTTTTATGCCGCAGATACTACACGCAGCTCAAAAGTATATCTTCATACGCGCGACACAGTAATCGATTGCCTTGAAGCCGACGATTGTTGTCGAGAATTAAAGAGAGAAAGGATGGAGACGGACAACGATACGGGTTCCTTGCGCTCTGCCGTGCCAGTGATCACTCCAGGAGGGTAATGCCGGTCTCCGAAACGAATGGAGCACACTCTCCCATTCTACATCCTAAACTCCCGCCACGCAAGCTGCAGAGCTCACCGCCTACAAAGGTTATATAGAATCCTTCACCGGCAAACTGAACGAAGCGCACGGTGACGCAGGAGTTGGATCCCGTGACGCCTCAGTCCTGTGCCTGTAATCCGCCCTTGATGCTCGCCCTGGCGTCTATGCAGGCCAACGTCACGCGACGCGTAACGGAACGGAACAGGGAAAGCTGGTCGGTGCTTCTTTCCGAACTAACATGCCAGGAGAAGGATAGAAATACTGTACGATCAAAGGTGTCAAACAGTCTTGCTTTGACATCTGCTGTATGATCGGCGCAGGGAGGCACATCCCGCCTTATGTGCGCGCCAGCCAAGATCAGGAACCGGTGGACTCACGGCGGGCTACGTCCGCCAGGCCCCAAAGAGGACAACGTAGCCAACAGTCCACGCATACCCAAAGACACCTCCAGCAGATGTCGACCAACGGTAGTGCGCAACACTAGTACTAATACCACGCGCAAAGCTGCGAGGCATGTGCCAGACAAAGGCCACAACTGGATGATGGGCCGAAACAAGGGGACAAGAAACAATCGGATGCTCCGGCCTTTGACAAGTGTTTGCGACCATTCTAGGCCTCTATGGCGTCCCAGGGGGACAGTAATACAAACGTTACGCCGAGATCATTGTCCTGCGACGTGACGTGCGTCCCTGCCTGTCATCGTGAAACGCGGGTTTGACGGCCCTCTTCTGCCAATTGTGAAGAGAGAAAGCAGAGGGAGTAGTGGTGCGGTGTGGCAAGCATTCAGTTTAGTTCGTCGTGCGGGATGAGGGGCTGCTCCCGATAGTCTCCACAACTGATGCGTAGCTGGGTCGAGATTGAGCTGAATATACTGTGCTTCCTGGCCAGCGCCACGGTCATGTTCGCGTTTTAAGTTACGAAGAGTGGAGGTGCGTGCGAAAGTCATGTTTTTATTATGTGCGCAATTGCTATTGTTTTGCTTGCTTGTCTCAGTTTCGTGGAAAGTGAGAATCATTCGACGCCCGCAATACAGTATGAGCTCTCTCGGACTTATGCATAGAAAGGAGAAGGTAGTTGTAGGATATAAACAGTATAATTGACTGGTGCTTTAGTTGTTATGTATAGCTTTTTTACGTCAATCTCGTTATCTCTTGCCCCACATCTTCCTCTGCGAGGAGCGTAAAGTTTGTTTCTTCGTCGACGCGCGCGCTTAGTCCCACACACTTTACCGTTTTCCCGTACACGATCAATTGCGGCAAAGTAAAAGTACTCGGGATTCGGAATAGGATCCACTGGATGGTAATCTCTCCGCTTTCCAGTTTGGCAGCGCACACTGCCTCGTGTTTGTCAGTTCTACACTGCATCGCATCGGCCACCGCCTCCCGACTTCCTCCAGGTTGACAGGGCACACTACTTCGTTGTCCGACAGGCAGCTTATTCGTAGTGGTCCGGTGAAAGATGCCATTCCGATCGACCGAATATCTCGGGCAGTTCGTAATACCCTTTCTTCGATCAGACTCCTACAATTACACGCGGCCGGTATGCTATAGTCGGACAGCAGCGGGATTCGAAGGATAGGCGCGGGGTTACCTGCGGGGTGAGGCTCCTGTGCCAAGGCAAAAGTGAGAGTACTCTGAGTTCGTCGAGATGGTGGCAATTCAAGGGACTGGGGTCTGCATCATTCGGCGGCATGAGCAATGGAGGAGGATCTTGGTTGGGCACACAAGGTGGAATCACTAAGAGAGGAAAAAAGTGCATGTGCAAGATTCGAAAAATGAAACCTCTTTGAAGGAGCCTTCGAAGAGAGAATTAACGGTAACTGTGGGTAGGTGTGTATGGGGGCTGGTGGAAGATAAACAATAAATAAAGACATACCAAGTTTCAAATATCAATGTCTGGCCACTCCTGCATCGCCCCTGGAGATATCAAGCGAACTGGTTTGTCCGTTGTCTGTCGTTCCCTTATAAATTGGGTAAATGCGTCAGCAACATCGGTTCCAGAATAACTGAGCTCCTCCAGATTAGGCAAGATCTCCAGAGGCCCGTCTCCGCTCTGCAGACGTAAAGAACGAGAGAGTTCCTCGACGAGTTCGTTTGCAAGGTGGAGCACCTTCACATTGCCGAACGGCCTGAGAATGTCGCGCCACTTTCTTCGGCTGACACTGGTTTCCGATCCGGACGATAGATCGTGCTCCACGGGGCTGAACGTGAGTTTCTCCACATCAGAGAGTACTTGCGTAAGTGCATTGAGGATCTGCAATGTGGATTCTACCTGCAGATCGAGCCCTGTGCGATTTAACCGCAAGTACAAGGGCTGGTTCCACAATGTCAGATGTGGGTTGGCTCTTAATTCAACGAACTCCATATAAAAAGCGAGCCCGAGAGAGTTAAACTTGAGTTCCCTGGATGATTGTATGCATTGCAACAATGAACGAGTGAATGTGGGCTGGTCTAAAAAAGAGATATGGAGGACGCTGAGGATAGGGGCGTCGATCTGAAGAAGAATTTGTCTCAGGTAAGTACTATCACCGGTAAATATAAACACCCGAAGGTTTCGAAGCTCGATGTGGGGGGAATCCGATAACGTTGTGGGAATATTGGAATGGAATTCGATCCCCAATACCTCTAATTGGGGCATGAGCGAAAGGCAGTTGAGTATATAGCGTGAGGGGAAGTAGCAGGTTGTGGGGATACCTCCAAGCCAGAGAAAAACAAGGGGCGGGGGCGGGGAAGATGTGAGTAAGGAAGATGGTACTGGAAGGGCAATGTACCGCAGATCGAGGCGGGTTAGTTTGGGTGCTTGAAATGCTATGGGAAGCAGCAGTCTTGTTTCTCCGACGGTCCGAGAGGCGACATGCAGGAGTTCCAGATTTGGGAATTGCTGGCCCATGGCTACGGTCAATCTGCCCCATGTTGGTGCTGGCATTGAAAGGGAAACCCGACATACACGAGCACGGTGCTGGGAGAGCGCCAGCAGTACACCTTCTTCATCTTCGTCTGTCATCTCGCGACCCTCGTCTGCATAAAAGATGGTGAGTGGCAGGGATGGTGAATGCCAGTGTTCCAACATGTCTGCTACAGGCACACCATAGGTGCAGACGAGATGAAGATCCAGTTGGTCTTCTGACTCCAGTAGAAGACGTCGCCAGTGTCCGCAAACTTGTGCCAGCTTGTACCACCAAGGCTCGCGGCCCCAAGTGCGGGAAAGTAATCCATCTTCATTGCCTTCGTCCCTGATATCGAGTTGATAGAGATAGAATATTTTGAGAAGGATGGGTTTGTCGAGCCTACAGATAGGTGGCTTTGGGATGTTGCTAGTGGGTGACATTCCCACTGATCTACAAGTCGGTATACGAAAGAAACGTATGAAGGATAGGGAATCACGACTTGGTGTAAGTCGGCGAAGTCCTCCGACGAGGGGAAGAGAAATGATGGTGGACACGCAACCGGGCATATCAGGGAGAGGGGTGAATAAGGGCGGGGATGTGATGAAAGACTGAATTATGTTGGCCTTTATGACCGTTTCGCATCATGGGCGCTCAGGGCTCTCTTGGCATGTCGAGGCGAAAATACTGTCCAAACGTGGCCATAGCCGGGACAGTCAGGCGCCCATGCTTCATCCGCCCAGAGTGCTGGAACTACTGTAGTATTGGTGATTTCTATCTTCCTGCTTTCCTCCTAGGGCACTGCCCCCGCCATTACGTTAATGTTAGGAGTCCTTAGGACGTCCACCCGCTCCACCAGAGCAACCATGTCCATTGCTGCCTATCCATTGGCCTGTCCGCGCTTGTCCTTACCGTTAGGTGAGGCACCTGCCCTAGCACCAGCCGAGGCGACAGCGGGTGTCACCGAAGAACTCCAGTCGCTACTGTTGCTGTCCACCTTTATGGCAGCCTTAACAGCGCAGATCGCCGTGAGGCTGTCAATTCTTGAATGTAATTTACAGCAGGTGCACTGGAATGCAGTGTAGGACAGCCAGTTCTATCGAGGGCGTGACCGGTACTGAAGTGGGAGGGCGTAGACCCAGACCGTGACTGAGCGTTTGATGTACTGGCCTGGCACGTTTGCCGCGAGAGGCACACGTACTGATGTTGACGCGTTGACGCGGAGGGGGTCCTAGCATCATAGGTTGGGGTGAAATTTGCTACGAAGTTGCAGCGGCAAATCTTTGAGAGAAACAAGTCGGCGGTCCAGTGCTGTGCTGGTGGCCGAAGCGGGATAGGAGGCTGGGATGGCGCTGAGGGAGTCCGTGAAGCCGACGAATAAAGAAGATGAGTTTTCTCGACCGCTTTCAAACAGATTAGCGCTTCACAAGTAGGTCCACGTTTGCGACATGCGTATCGTCGGCGGCTCTGGGGGTGCTCTAGACCGTTCGCCACCACCTTGAAGCCGAGTCGGGGCATAAGGCGGGGCACACCTTGAGCCGTGTAGTTCTGCGGCTGGGCTTGAAAAGGTTCGGCTCTGCTTGGAAGCGTTTTCCGAACCAAGGCAACCCTAACAGCCTGGATCCTAGTGTCAAATGTGTACAGTATTCCATCAATGATAAGGCAATGATTGGGTTTGAATTAGATATGGTAGAATTCAGAATTGCGGTGCCTGTTCAAAATGAATTGAAGAGAACGACGCCACCGCGATGAATAATTATGTACAAATGGTGGCCACCTTTACCCCACTCACCCCCCTCAGGCCCAGTGAGAGGCCTCAGAGCCTGTCTACTCTGCAAAACCGAGCTATACACCTTCAATATATTTTATGCCTATCTACCGCGTACCCAAAGACAGCTACTACCCCCTCCCTGTCACCACTACTACCGCTACTGTAAGGATCTGCATCAGCTCCACAGCGCTGTTGCCACTGGCGCCTATGAGCAACCTCCCCGGCCTATCCGCACTTGTACCCATCCACACTCTGGTGCCACCCGAGGCAGCACCAAACGTGACCCGAGGGCCTCCGGCTGCTGCTGCTGGTATCCGCAATGTGTGATAGCCTTGGCAGCAGACAACCCTTGAGGGAGGCAGGGTAGAGTGAGTGCTAGAAATGGACTGCAGAGCATGTATGTGGCGGGAGGCACAAACGCCGGTTTTGATGCAGGGGGCTCAGTCGCTATCTGTCGCAGCATCGTCGGTTTGGGGACGTGCAGATACGGTTTGCTAGTTATGACTACGAATTGAGGGAGCCACTTGGTGTCCATCATATTGGAGGGTACTTTCCACCCACGCTGTTAGCAGTGCGAGACGGTGCTCGGCCCCGTACTTGTGAGAATGAAAAATCTATCGAAACTTTAGGAATGTGAATAGTCTCACTGCCTTGAAAATTAATGCGTGCCGTTTCGCTTTCATAGAAGCAAAAGGGGGCAGATTTTGAAGAGGCGACAGAGTCGGACTCTCGGATATTCCCGCCTGAGAAGCCGCACACCGCCAGCCCGGTCATCCAGCCTGGAAACATGTCTCAACAAGCGCGTCATAGTAATAATTGAATTCCTCGAGGCTATCTCGTGGTTTGCTGAACATGCTAAAGAACAAGGAAGAGAAATAAAACCGATCAAGGATGACAGGATGTACGTTCCCTGCCCTCTGAACACCGTCTGGAGTATTATGCTTATGATCTACAAGGAAAATAGGACCACACTCTACCACTACCACTCCACGCCGACAAACCTCGCCGTGGCCGCGCAACTGCAGAACTCACCGCCTACGAGGCTCAGGTGGAATCGTTCTCTGACGAGCTGCGCGAAGTGCATGCAGAAACTGCATCCATCTTGAAGCTCCTTGGCTCTGCACCCGTAATCCGCGCCTCATGATGTCCCCCCAGGCTGCCACGCCGGTTGAATCTGCGCGGTGAAAAACGGGAGAGGGCAGGCAGGTCTATACTCTGCACCGAGCACTGCAAGGAGATATGCCTAGGGTAAGGATGAACAGACAAGACATACCATCATGATGTTTCAAACATATTCTAACACAATTGAATTGGCCGCTCAAAGCGACGATGAACACGACTTTCTGTGACTACACCTGAACTTGCCCTTTAGCGCATATTCCCTTGGAGAATGAGACCCACGTACCATTGGCTGCTAGGTGCTAGTGCGACCACGCCACGACTGAAACATTAGCGACGCTAGATGTCACGGTTGGGGGCACAACCGCAAACAACTCGCCGCGTGGGAGGACGGAGGACCCTGCGGGTCACTGGCCCCAGCCTGAAAGTCATCTGATCCTTATTGAGATTATACTGGCGTTGACGCGTAGGCATAAACCCTGACTTTGTTATTACATATATCGTACGGTTTCCTTTTAAGTACGTACTGGGACGAGGATGGGATCCCCGTGGCGACTCGACGTAACTCGGATTGACCCGGATGAAACTCTCCGCTCGACGCTCCTCCGTACGCCAGGGTCAAGGAATTTTGTGCGAGTCGGACAGCATTTATTGCAGAGGTGGTGGAGCAAGTCTTTTGAGTTCCCGCGGCGCTTTGGTCCCATCCAAAAAGTCTACCTAGCACAATTCGAAAAACGCAAGTGTTCGCACACCCGACGTCTCGGTTCCTGGGATCTTGTGCATAGAACCATGAAGAGAACAACCGGACACACTGCGTTGATGTAGTCATGTGCACATATTGTGACTTCTCGATCTGTCCGTGGCCCGCCGAAAACGAAAATGTTCGTCTCAATACAAAGACCTCAGGCTTGTCCGCAAGGGCAACGGCATATCAGCCCAGGTGGCTCTGTGTTTCAAACCCCAATAGGTCGTTGGACGTAAGGAGGACGTTGCAGCACCACTCTGGAGAAAAAGGTGGTCGTCGGATATTCCATACCAAGAGTACCACAAAGGTATGCTACCCCTCGTGCCTCCAGTTCGAGAGTCGTCACTTTCTACCAACACCCTCAGTTCTCCTTACTGGAACGAGAATTGGGAAAGTGCCAAGAGGGGAGGTGTATCAATATATTAGATCATCGGCATGACGACACGCTGCTCACCCCCAATACTATCGAGCATAGCAGAAAAAAGGCACCGACGTTCGAATTCCTTAGGCCACTTAGGCTACTAGACCCGTCCCATTTGGAACGACTGTCTTGATTGAGGATATGTCCACATCGGAGACGATACAGTATATTGTACGGTACCCATCATGTCACGAGAATGTTGCCAGTTCCTGCTACGAGATTGCGGGAGACATGGAAAGGTGACGTTTGGGATTTGTGCCAATCCATGGGTACGGGACAAGAAACGGAATCTGATCTGGCTCCGGTGTCCGATCCCGATCATTACCAGCTTGCTGATTTTTCCGCGGAGCTTCAGAGATGGGCGGAGTTTTGGAGCAGAAGTACGCCAATCAGTAGGCTCGCCCATCTTTGACGCCATCCGCCAGAACCCAATTTCATCGAGGTACTTTCAGGTGCAAAGGTCACCGAAGTTAACAGGATCTTATTTGGTTTAAGTCAAAGGTTCTCTGTAGCCACTGGCAGCTGATAGCCAGGAAATTATATTATGAGATATGCCAGGAGTCGAAAATAACGACTCGAGGTCCAACAAACGCGTGAGTGTCGTAATCACATACCACAGAGACTACAGATCAATGAGACGAGCCAGCTAGAGATACAGTGGGGCGATACTATAGGGCCATAGAATATGGAGGGACACACGACAGTTATGATACACGTCTGCGAGAGAACGGAAAGAAAACAAGATGAGCGCACCTTCACTTACCTATGGCCAGGTACTTTCGCGAGGACTCTAAGAATGAGACTCACCATGTGTGGCGTGACGGAGAGTGCGAAGTGCGAAGTGTGCATACCACGTGTACGTCAGGTGATCAGGAAACCTCGACCGACGTTGAAACGTGCACGTGACTAAGGTAGGCTCAATGACATAATCAGCCATTTGTGGCCGCACAAATGTAACTGAGCCCCCACAGGACAAAAACCGCAAGATCGTCGAGGTACAAAGAAATGGGCCGTGCGTATTGAATTAGGACAAGGGGAATCAAGTAACCGACGCACCCAAATCCCGGATCTCGTGTGTCACGACTTGTCGGAGTTGCGCGGACGTACCACGCAAGCGACCAATCACTCGGAGTTGGCTCGTAGCCTGTCGCCAGGAGATAACACAACCATGTACGTGCTAATACGGAACAAGGCATGCCGCATCAAGTACGCTCTGTAACCTTCCCTATAGAACCTGACGAATAGTGACCACAAGTGTGATCCTGAAGCTACCAAATTAACTCTGCCCGGTCATTGGCTGCCTCGGCCTTGGACCATAACGTCACTCAGTCAGTGCAGACATTGTAAGAGGCTTTGAAAGGACAAGGGGACACACTTCAACTGAGGCAACAACACAATACCAGGTGTTTGTCTTGGCCTTCTCCATCATGAACATTTCCTCATCAATCAGTTGGTGGGATTGGTACGTTCGCTAGCATTCACAATAGCGTACGACGCCTTAAAAACGAATTGACATACGTAAGCAATATAGAGAACTCCAAGAGTATGAAAATGCTCACAGTCATTTACAATTGTCAAGCGATGGCCGTGGAATTCATGGTCCTATACCTCCAGGCGTCCCAGTTCTTCTCTTAAATTAAAATACTATCAGGTTCGTCGCTAAGGAATGTGCCATTGGCGATGCGTATTCAACATGACTTTTGCCGCTATTGTTTTTACAGTTGCGAAGGCGCATGGAGACAGTTCTGTGGATTTTCTCACATTGGTCGAACAAGGTCAGGGAACGGATGGAGATGTAGCTCTGCCGTCGGGTGATAGCGGAACACCAAGCGCCAAATACGGAACCAAACGGGGGAGTCCCCGATACCTACTTGGTAGAGCCGTTTTATTGCACTCGATACCAAGCGGAACTAACTCTCATACCTGAATATAAAACATACAAAACGCTGACGGGGCCAACGCACTTGGGGAAATTAATACTAGATGAGGGCCACCAAGGACCCACTTGGGGAGCGGTTATCCCAAATCAAGAACATGGATACGGCAGACGAGGATTGCATACCAATGACGACCCAACCTGAGCATAGAAATAAATTCATCGTGAATTACCTACGACGTCGCCGGGCGTGTATGTAAGGTCAAAGAACAATACGTACTGTGATTCAAGCTGGCAGTTGACCGATGATCCCGAACGCAAGCGATCCAAATGCTCAACGACACCAACCTACGGGTAGTCTCGCCGCTCGCCTAGTTATTGTCCTGACGGCTACGAAAATATTGTAGGGTGCTCCCGTTGTCCAAGTGTTTCTATTGACGGTTCGACTTTGGGCAGTGACTCGATCAGTATCCTGATTGTATGGGATAAGGGATTCATTTCGACCTGTTTGTACATGTAGGCTCACCGTTGTCCGCGTATATC
>QFDX01009107.1:0-19343 GCA_003315875.1 Lactifluus piperatus | reverse complement strand
TAGTAGAGTAGGTCCCACTTTGTTCTCGGAAACTGGACACCTACGGCCGTGTTTGGAGAGTATTGAAGAGATGCTTCCGGAGATACAGTGGCATTTTGCAGTTGCATTGACAACCAAAGCCAAAGGTGGTTGCCAATGCAACTGCATAATGCCATTTCGTGCTGCAAAGCATCCAAGTGATCGTGCACTCCTAGTCATTCTGCAGGTTGGAGAACGGTTGCCGCTGAGGATCTCAATTTCATTGCTGGATGGATGAGGGCAACGAGAGTTAGGATCAGGGAGGTGCGGATACCGAAGGTCTGCAGGTATCTCTCGACGTGACGACAGTCTTCCGAAGGTCCCCTGCAGCATAGGATACAAAGCGGCGGCCAGATCAGGCGTGGCAACCTCTTGGATTGAGAAAATGCCGGTAAAGTGCCCCGACAAGGGGTTGGACACACAGGAAGAACATGAGCAAGAAGCTAATCTGCCACCTCGATGAAGTAGGGATGTTCAAGAGTCCGTGCTTGTCAACCTCGCTGCGGGGTCATACTTGGGTAGGTCAGCATACACTCGATAAGCCTCGGAGGAGCCGAGGGATCGAAAGGCGACGTAATGTCTTTAGGGGGGATCGGGAACAGTACGATAACAGGATGATAGACACGCCGATGGTTGTTGACTGACCCTTGCAAATGTGAAGCCAAAACCGCTTGCCAGTTGCAACCTCTCACCTTTCCTCTAACATCAAAGCCATAATTCTCGCTGGGATCACCGAGAATCTCGGTGATTTCGAAGAGTTGATCATTCTTGTTCCTGTGAGGAAACAGGGGTTCAAGTTGAGCAGCTCGGCCATGATTGCATCTAGTAGCGCCCACATATCAATAGGGTTTGAGTAGAACTTCTGGAGCGCGAAATCATCGCGATGAAGAAACCCTGAATGCCAGACAAACTGACGGAAAATGGAGGCGACGAGACTGCCCGCAAAAGTACGGTGACCATTCATGAACTGATATAGATGCCCCTCTATTGGTTCGAAGACGAAATAGGGGATAAAAATGAATCATACAGAGGTATGACATTTGGGTGTGGAGGTATTGCGGAGGTATTGTCCACAACGCCTTATTTTTTCCGAATTACC
Source organism: Lactifluus piperatus (assembly GCA_003315875.1). Classification (NCBI taxonomy): domain Eukaryota; kingdom Fungi; phylum Basidiomycota; class Agaricomycetes; order Russulales; family Russulaceae; genus Lactifluus; species Lactifluus piperatus. Next base: position 18,226 of record QFDX01009107.1, on the reverse strand, counting down.
AGGGCGATGACGGAGAGCTGGAAGAGTGCGCAACTAGAGCTCCTGGAGTGTTCGGCACTCATTCCAGCCGCCTTGCCAATTCTTTCTCATGACAACGACGAGACGCATACATAAGGGTGAAGGAACGTACTGAGGCTATGGGGGAGGAGTAAAGTCTTGATGATTAGAAAAGAGATACGGAAAGTGGATGAACAGCTCTGCGCATTTCCGTATTGCACACCAGTATCGGTACTGTAATCGTGAAGGGCGGGAGTTCCCTCAATACTGAGGCGCCCGCTCCGCAACGACGGTTTGCGCTAGCCAGTCATAAGTCATGGCATCCCCTACCCCTCCGGCCCCAATCCCGACGCAAGCCAGATCAAAGAACCTACGCGCATGTCTTCTCTGCTCCATCATACAAACACCCGTCGACTTTCGGCGCAACGGTTGTCCGAACTGCGAAGATATCATGCAGGTATGGCATTGCCGGCTGGGTACCGATGCTAACGGTGTATGTGCTAACGTTTTAAAAATAAGATGAAAGGCTCGCCAGATCGCATTCAGGCTTGTACAACGACGCATTTTGATGGATCCATTGCAGTCACAGATCCGGAGACAAGCTGGGTGGCGCGTTGGCAGCGAACAAGTGCGTCACTCGTCTTTTGGATTTGCATATCTTTTTTTTCCCTAACGCGAGGTTGTTAATGCTAGATAAATATGTTCGTGGCATGTATGCAATCACCGTTAAAGGGCGCATTCCTGAGGACGTCGAGCAGGAGCTCGAGTCCCAGGGTATCAAGTACCGTCCACGCGACCAGACCGAGGTCGATTGACAAGCAAGTGCGGTGCAGTTCCTCATTTCATTTCCATGCCCGCCCTCGTTATACCGATACTAATCGCCCTTTTCTTTTCCTTCTGTACGGTACATCATGACAAAATACAGTAATATACATGTGTGTAGGCAATTAACCTACGTGAGCAAAACGACCTGTACGCGGGATGCAAGTTGATCACCGCTTCCTCCGGCTCTATGTGATTGGTCTTAATGGAGCTCTTCGATAACCTTGTCATACGTGTGAGCCATATGTGAACTACCCCAACCCGAGTTGGTCAGCGTCTTCCTGGGGTACGACAATATTGAATAGGCGAGGATTCGTACCTGATCATGTCACGCGCAAAGATGATTTGCCTAAACACTTTCTCGACGTCCAACACTTCGAAGAGACGTATGCCATCTTCCTCCCGTTGTGCGCGTAGTGACTCCATTGGGTTGTAGCGCCTCTCCGCAGGTGGCGGTGCAGCATACGACACGTCCGAGTTGCGTACGGCCCACAAGACGCGGCCGGGCGGATAAAGGTTCTGCATTGGCATGTTCGCCTCGAGCGTCTTGCGGATGGACAGGAACTGTGTATTCATGAGCATGACGAGAAGGAGGTGAGGGCGTTCTAGGACACACCCAGATGGGATCATCGCGCGAACCAAAGCCCATTTTGTGGCGGAGAGCGCGGCGGATGATACCGCTGTAGCCCTCAGGACGGCCTTCTGCCTCTGCCTTACAGAGCCAGACGGCGGCACGGGACATATCGCGCAGGGTTCCCAGGGAGAGGCGCGATACGAGATCGTGGGAGTATACGAAAGACGTGATCAGCTTCTTCGAAAGCTCACAGAGACGCGGGTCGTAGGCAGCCCTTAAAATAGATATATAAGCTTCGCATGCGATGTGATAAGTGTGTGCCAAGGCCAACTAACGGTGGGGCGAAGCAATACACAGACACACGCCTGCCTACGGGAAGGCCGCTAGAACGCACGGTGAGGCATGTTTTGGGGTCAGCCCATTTCTGAAGGGGATCAGTCTTTTCACATGCGGTCGGAATATAATGACGCACCAAGCCAAGGACACCCGCAACGCCAGCTCCAAGACTATGTCCACACATCACCAACTCTACAAAATCAGACTGGCGCCACCTGCGAGAGCATAAAACAAAAACTTGCCATAACCCTGGTTCCGAGACAATGCCTCTTTCACTGCAGTGAAGACCGGTCCGCCACGTCCACCCATCGCAAGGGACATCTTGAGAATACCACCGTGGACCAGGTAGGGGTGTTTTTCTTCTTCTTCGAACGACGTGACGGACATGAACGAGGAGCTCCGAATTGTCCGGTGCGAAGAAGGTACAAGGAGTGTCTGGCTCCTTGGCAGACTTGCTCCATGTGTGCCGGAACCCTTCGCCATCTCCTCGTCAGTGCTGTCGTCGTTCCAGCACGCAGGCTCAAACTCTTCCGGCTCGCACGTAAGGTCAACCGCGACTTCGTTAAGAGTCATTGTACCTCGGAAGACGAGCACGATCTGCTGCCGCGAGTGGTCCGTGAGCACCCAGAAACGCGGCATGCGTGACTCATCCCCGATCACAGCCGTCACGTCCGTTCCGCGTTTGCCTCCGCTTGCGTAGTGCAGGAAGATATCATGGTCGTGTCGACCCATGAGCATCGACCACCACGGGTATGTCCGGCTGGGTGAGTCATCCTGGACTTTCTCCGACTCTTCAACGGCCGCCTCGAGCGTAGCTTTTTCGGCAGCTTTGCTGTTTATCGTTGGAGCCGGAGTTGGTGCCGCAGGGACGCCGAAGAAAAGGAGCGAAGCTCCGCCGTATCCCGCGAGACACATTTTCGAAAGCCGGCGGAGCGTGAGTCGCAATTCGCAGTTGGATAGGATGTGGCTCCTACGCAAGGGACGACGTAGGATATGAGGTTGGTGGGGAGCGACGGAGTTCTCTGCCCCACTCAAATTCTCTGTGATATCGGCGGTGAGAAGTTGACCGTTGTTACCTGGGAGCATGACATCGCCGGTGATATTGACGACTGAATTGTTTCTTGCCCGAGTATAAGGGCCGGAAACTGGATCCTCGCGAGGGATCTCGCTCATATACTTGCACCACTTGGCAAATTGCCAATCGTAAGTGACGCTCTGAAGGGTGCCCCAGGCGAAAACGGCACGGGCGGCCTCTGAGACGCTAAAGCGTTCCTCAGGAAGGTGATCTCCGAGTTCGGGGTTGCTCCAGTCATTACGCATGAGCTTGACGAATGACGCAATAGAGAAGGAAGCTTCTTCACCCCCCGGGAAAAGAGAGGAGAGGGCATCGATCGAACTGTAAGCTGCAATAAGAGCCGCGGAGGTGAGACTCTCTCCAATGCAGATAGGCACAAGGGCGAGCTGCTCCGCAGCTGCAAGGGCTGCATCCGTGGCCCGGTTGAGTGCGATAGTGGCAAAGAGTTTCTTTCCGAGAGCAAGGTCGAGGACTGACCCTACGACGGAAACCGCAGTCGACGCTGCACTGCGAACGGTGCCGAACTGTAGGCAATCTGGAGATGAGAAAAGGGCTCGCTTGAGAACGATGCGGGGATTCGACGTACGCCCAGCCTTGTGATGGCCCTGGCTGTGGCAAAGCCAATGGTGCTGGCTGCAGTGGCAGCATCAAGGCCAAATCTACCATACTTTTCCAGAAATTTGTTGACGGCGTTCATTGATAGGACATCTAAGAGGTTCAGCCCCGACCATTGCTGCTACTTGAAGGCCAAGCCCACCCTTCCGTGGGAAGAGACCCACATTCAAGTACGAAAACACGAGGCTGAGATCTGAGACTGAGAACGCAACGCTTGAACGCGAACGCGTCTCGAGCGTGACTCGGCTCACGGTAAACACCAACATGGCACATCCCTCTCTATCCATCGCGTAGGTGGTTCCCCATCTCCGTCTCTGTCATAGGGCATATTTCTTACAAGCACCCAGTATGATCTCCGATTTCTTTCACCCAGGGGTCGGAGGTGTCGAGAATCACATATACATGCTTGGGGCCTCACTCATCCGAAGAGGGCACAAGGTACATTGTCTTTCGTGTCCTTCTGGCGCACTCTCCTAACTTGCCTTAGGTCATAGTCATCACCCACAGTCATCCACCCGACCGCGTTGGCGTACGCTGGCTTGTTCCGGGACTCAAAGTCTATCATATTCCATTTCCAACCCTTGTATCATCTGCTACGTTGCCAAACTACATCACTTTCCTACCCTACTTCCGCACGATTGTCCTTCGTGAGCGAATCACCCTCATCCATTCACACGCCAGTCTATCATCTCTCGGACATGAAGGCGTCTTGGGCGCTCATCTATTTGGCATTCGCACCATCTTCACAGATCATAGCTTATTCGGTTTCGCAGACGCCGCCAGCATACTGACAAACAAGCTTCTCGAGGCAATGCTTCGTAACGTGGATGCTGCTATTTGTGTTTCGTACATAGGGTGAGGCTTAATCCATCGACGTCACGAATGCGTCCTTCAGAAGCCTGACCGACTTGGCTCCCAGACGCGAAAATACTGTTCTCCGTTCCAACCTCCCGCCAAAGTCTATCTACGTTATCCCCAATGCGATAGTTGCAGATCATTTTCGCCCTGCGCCTTCAGTACTTCCTACAGACACCAGTCAGCGTTCATATGCTTGTTAGACGCAAAGTTCAGTCCCTGCTGACCTCATTGCGTGCGGTCTTCTTCCAGTAACCATCATCGTCATTTCACGTCTGGCCTACAGAAAGGGGGTTGATCTTCTGGTGGCAACCGCACCACGCATATGCGCGGCATTTCCGAATGTCCGTTTTGTGGTCGGTATGTCTCTCTCTTGTATTTTCGCGTTATACTGTAATCTCATCGCCGATCAGGCGGTGATGGGCCTAAGATGGTCGATCTCCTCCAGATGCGAGAAATCCACTTCTTGCAAGATCGGATCACTCTGCTTGGTCCAGTTGCGCATCGGGATGTGCCCTCCGTGCGCACTTGTCACTTTGGTCCTTCGAACATCTTTCTTAACTCGATGGTATATAGGTGCTTCAGCAGGGCTCCATCTTTCTGAACACCTCTCTCACTGAGGCGTTTGGCATCGCAATATTAGAAGCCGCATGTGCAGGCTTGCACGTGGTCTCTACTCGCGTTGGCGGCGTGCCCGAAATCCTTCCAGAAGACATGATCTCATTTACTGCACCCACTGCAGATGGTGCTTCCAACCCTACTTAAATCATTCCTCCCTGATTTTGGTTTAGATGTATTTCGCGTGATGGCGGAAGCGATTGCACGTATAGCGCGAGGCGAGCACGATCCCCACAGTGCACATGAAAGAATTCGCGAGTTCTATGACTGGACAACGATTGCAGAGCGCACGGAGGCCGTATATCGTGATGTGCTTGTAACACCTCCGTATTCTCTATGGGTGCGGATTCAGCGGTACGCCCCCCGACTCTTATTCCAGGCAATGCTCCCATGTCATTGATACATGACAGCACCATGAGTTTGGGCCCATTTGCTGGCCCCATCTACACAATAATTTTGATTGTCAACTGTTTGTTCTTCGCATTCCTCGAATGGTGGATGCCTAAGGAGAAGATTGACTATGTTGATGTGAGATGGGATGCGACACGTTTTGAAAACGTAGATCTCTTTACTCGGCTGTAACTTGGCATGAGGGTTGATATTTGAGTGGCGCAGGTCGCTGGACAGGGCAACGCCTGAGGTTTACTGACGGAAGCCACGTCTAGTAGGGGCCTACTGCCACGACCAAGAGGGTCCCCGACTGGACTTTTGAAGTGCGTACATCTCGCTTGATTTCCATCGAATATCCCAATAGCTCGCGCCTACAAATAGTTGGGTCTCTTCTCACCACTGGGAAGATGTCTCAGCTCACGCACCCAACACCTCAAGAGTAGTAGTTTAAGTCATACAACACCCGATAATTATCTACACCGATCTCTTCACTCTTGACTTCAGTGTCCTCTAGGATAGTCCAGATTTTAGGTCCCCGTGTGACAGCCAGGGATGACGTAATCCCTCCCTCAAGTCAATCGCTTTAGATTTACGCCGGAGTTCCTACTTCTGTGCCTCCGTGTTCTACCGTACGGACCTCGCATTTCTAGGTCACCTATACTCCGTATATATAACGCGCAGAGCTGACCCTGCCATGGATGCTCACCCGTGATTTTCGAGAGAATACTGGGCGTAGTGTTTGGACCTCGTTTAACGATGTTACTCCCTCAGCGTGCCTGCCCTATCAAAGTGGGTCGGAACTCTGGTGGGTAGGTGCAGTGCGACAGGCTGGCGGATGGCATCTATGCTTATCTCTCTTCCTGTTTCAAGTGCAATGCTATCCGGATCTTCTCTCACACAATGCAACAGAGAAGCCCTCCATCCTCGCCGGCCTCTTGGCTCAGAACCATATTTCCGAGATCACATATGCTCCCACCTCCTTGAATTACCATCTCTGCCATGGGGAATAGGCAAAGTGTTTATGGACACCATAGAGGTTACAGAGAACGTCGATGTCTCGCGGGATAGAACGGGAAGCGGCACTTTGAGTGACCTCGCGGCGTATTTGAAAAAGGACCTGTGACTTTTTCAAACGTTACTCACGCCTCAGGTGCAGCAAACCATCGCTTATGCGTGCCCTGCTCGAGGCTCCAGCAGGGGGCATTGGCACGAGGAGCTGCAGCGGCATTTTTGCGCGGTTTTTGCTGCCATTCGTAAGGGAGGGATTAAAGGTCCAGCCTCGGGGACATACCCCTGAGCGAGAGGTTGCAGATCAGGTAATGATGGTGAATTATAAATGTGCGAGTTAGGTGAGGTTGGGGGGCAAAGGGAACGACGGTATGGACATCATACTCCCTGTGATGTCGCAGATTCGGCAAGTTTCAGTTGGATAACAACAATGCCAATACTAACGCACTGAACGCAATCTGCAATTAGTATATGTCAGAACAGGCTATTTACAATTTAGCTGTTTGTGTTGCTTCTCACCAAGAAATAATATTAGGAGCCTCGAGCTTACTCTGAAAATAAGCCACAGCAGTGACCAGGCCATTACGTTGCCCGCAGTTCCGGGGTCACGGCTCACGGGGTCTGCATGGACTGGGACAGGCCTGCAGGGGCTCCTGTCTCTTCACAAGTCCGGATGTTCTGTGCACCATTTTCATTTATACCGCAAGGCGATGGTTCTCTATCGAAAGCCCAGCTTGAGATCATCGATCAGCGCTCAGGCTCAGCGTTGGTCATCATTCACAGATATAACTCTCCGGGGCTCTCCAGCCAGAGGGGATCAGGCTACTGGGGTGTGACCACCCTCTCCGCGGACGGAAATATACTGCATCAGTGTGTCCTCCCGTGCGGTCATTAGTCATTTAGTCCGGGAATGAAAAGCAATTTTATGTTTTTTTTTTTTCAAACGTTGCAATTGGATGGAGCAATATGTATAAATGGCATACTGTACAGATCACGCTCAGCCTCGTGTGGTATGCACGATTATAGTAGAGTGAAAAATTCGCTTAATGTGAAAAAGTGAAGATCTATGGTATATATATAGTGGCATGCTTGGGAAAGGTTAACGGTTGTTGGTGTAGTGGTGTAGGACTGCATAGCTTAGGACGTTTATCCATGATCCTCCAGGTCAGCTGGATGCATGCCTGTGATCTTTACGAGAGTTGCCCTGCTTGCCCGGTGCCAGAGATGAGGCTGACAGAGGGGGTGAGGATAGTTGGTGCTCAAGAACTCAAGTACTCAAGGATCGGGCATTGTGATAATATGGGAGTTTGGGGGGTTGTACCGCATTCACCGAACAACTTGAAACAATTGCCCAAGGCTTGCTTCACATACTAGTAGCCCTCCTCCCCTAATCACTAGCACTGGCAATATGACCCGGTCAGGCGAATGGGCGTGTTCCGTCACAACATCACTATCTGTTCATGGACTCTCTGGAGTTTTGGGGCCTCTGCATGATCGCTTCTGTGATGCCCATTCACGCAGCATACTGGCACATGAGTGTCGACTCTGCTCCTTTAAATAGGCTCTATTGTCCGTTGTCTGCTCCCTAAGATTCCAAGAATCATGATGGCCGAATCGTTTGACCCAGAAGCTCAAAGGGGAGGTCCGTCGTATTTATGCTCATTTCATTGACCGAATCTCATTTCGCGGACCACAACCCCAGAAGGAACGTCGTCCCACCCCCCCGCTCCGATCAACACTAGTGGTAATATCGGCCAAGACAAAGGAGATGAGGAAAAGAAACCCGAAGGTACTCGGTCTCCAGCTAAAGTAGATGCTTTTTGCTGATCCCGAGCATCTCAATGCGAAGCCGCTGAATATGATGACACATCTGCTACATATTGGAAGTTGTATGGGGCCGAGGCAGAAATAAGTGACAAGAACCTGGTCCACATCCTGTTCGATGATACGAAATGTATGGTAATCCTGGTGAGAAGTGATGTGTATCACCCACTTCACAACGCAGCCTCATGGGGTCACTTTATAGAACGGATTATTCTCTACCGTCGTCGCAGCTTTCATCATCGAGATGTACAAGACTCTCCTCCCTAACACAAGCCAGCAGACCGTGAATCTGCTATCTCAGATTGCCCAGCAGTCCAGCTCCAATATCCCAACCTCATTTCCCCCAATCACTAGCTCTCAGCCGTTCAAGCCTCCAACCATCGTCGTTCGCATGAATATCGTCATGTTTCTTAGCCTTTTCCTGTCTTTGATTAACGTCCTTGGATGCGCCCTTATTCAGCAATGGTGTCGTGAATACATGAGGCACAGCTATCCCCGTGCCGCCCCTCACAAGTGTGGGCGTGTCCGAACGTATCTGTTTCAAGGCCTGGACCAATTCCAGATGAGGAGGTTCACGTATGGGATCCACGTGCTCCTTCACGTCTCATTTTTCCTATTTTTCTGGGCCATTGGCGATTTCCTGTATACCGTCCATCCACCCGTCGGCACGGTCGCGCGCGGCTCGCTCATCACGGCACTGGTCGTGTATACGGCTCTCAGCATCTCTCCCCTGATTTTCAGCAATTCTCCTTATCACACTGCGTTGACTCCCCCACTTCGATCCAGTGGCATGCTCCTTCTCTTCCCTTTTCATATCATACGGCGTGTCATACGGCATTCATACTTCAAGGGCATTCGTTTCGACATAACACATTTTCTCTTGAACGAGGCGGATAAGCGGAAGACACAGCTCGACTCCTACGCCCTGAAATGGCTCTTCACACAACATGATTTCAGCGACAGCAGTATGGATAAGTTCTTAGAAGCACTGCCAGGGTATATCAGCCCGCATTTCACCGACGCAAAACACTTGATCGGGGATTTGACTGCCGATCACATCCTACGGCGAATCCGGCAGCATCTCGTGACTTGCATAACGTCGTTCGAACTCTCTGAAGATGCATGCCTTAACCGCGTGTCAGCTTGCGTCAATTCCTTACGGCTAATATTTCAAACTAGTCACGGGTCTACTTCCGACTCGATGATAGAGGCCTCACAGGGGGCGTACGTACAGGAAACCATCGACACTCTCAACGGATTCTGCAACGTAAAAGACTCAATGGTTGCCTTGCGTGCCTCCTGCGTCAGGAGCATTGCTTTTCAAGGCCTCCTGTTCCGGCTTGCTCAAGAGGACTGGCAAACGTCCAACCGCCGAGAATTCCCCGTCCATCTTGTTCCCGTGTACGAGTTTTTCAAGTCCGTATATAACGCAGAGGGTAGACCGCAGCTCGAACATAGCGGCCCTTCTGCGGAAGTCCCCCACCAGCTATCCGAAAACAACAGCAAAACGATGTGGGATTTTCTTCTACACGACGGATCACTAGTCAATCTGGTGATCCTTGCAAGAGATATTCTTTTACATGATAACCTTTTTCCCTCGAGCCTTTCTCTGTGTTGGCGGACCTTCGACTTGCTCTTGAAGGAACTCATGATTGCCCGGACACACGTAACCACACCTACACTGGCACTTTTCAAGAAAGTGCATGATGAGACTCGCCATCGAGTTCAACGTGACGAACGAGGCTTCTTACTCACCTCGCTACTCGAGATCTTGGATACCGCGGACCGCGGACGGCGTATCAGCATGGTGTTCTTAAAACACCCCGAGTATCACAGCAGAGCCGACGTTGTATATGGAAAAGAGCATCTCTGTAACAGCGAACTTCTGATAGCCTTCGCAACCTGCCTCCCGGACTTTATCGCCGAAAACCCCCAGTCCTCCGTGGAGTTTATGGAGGAATTTGTCAATAATGACGGCCTATGGGCCACTCTGCAGGCCAATCTCTGGAACGCCCTACGATCCAACAGCCCAACTCCTTACAAGCTTCACGTCTTTGCGGCCTGTTGTAAAGTGGTCGATGTTGCTTTCGAGGTTCTAGAACATTCACAATCGGTGGACTGGCGGGCACCCGAATTCGGGTCACTAACCCAGCACTTTGAGATGTTCATAACAGATGGTTTCCAGGGTACATTTATCGGGAGGGCCATCAGCTTCCGCATCAGTGTTCTAGAGGTCCGATTCTGCCGAGCCCTCCTCAAGCAGTTTTCCGAGGAACTAAAACACAAAGGTACCGTGTTTTACCCATCACAGTGGGACGTCGCTTCTCTCGCAAGAATGTTCTGCATCCTCCAAGTAGGCACTAAAGAGGACGTGGAATTTTGGAGATCTTACACCAATGGGGGACAAATTGGATTTGAATTCAGGCGCAAAGCTAAGGAGACGCTCGAAAGAGCCGTACACGATGGGCCTCTGCTGAACTTTTGCAAGCTGGGACATTTGGTTGCGATGGCAAGCCCATTACATGGATCGGACCTGGAACACACAGACATCGAGAAGTTGTGGAAACTGCAGGAGAAGTTGATGCCAGTGGAAGATGGAGATGGAACCTCACTCTTGGATAGCGTCTCACCCGATGTTTGGAAAGAACTAAACCGACTGCGACGTGAAGTCACCGACATCAGCTCCAAGAGCACGGATCCAGATGAAAGGCTTCAACGATTACTTAATATGATAGACATTTATGCACAGAAGCGTGGGCCAAGTAAACATGAAGAAGCGGAGGCGCACGAGGTGTGTGTTGTCGAGCAGCCGCGAGGGCATGGCGAAGTTGGTAATATCGCTTCCTCGTCCACCACCGTCACTGCAGGCGACTCTGGTGCCACCGTGACACCTAACAGCGAACGTGGCCTTGGAGGTGCTGATAGAGCAGTTCCCGATCTCCAGGTTAGTACTCCAGTACTCTCTAATTCTCCTCGCAACAATGATCCGGCCGCTCATGATATCAGGGACCTTATTCTCCAGAGCAATCAAGCGAGCCGCATCCGAGAATACCCTATCCGCATGTCCGCGGTGCCAGTCAAGACTCCGCCGTGCTGATTAGCCTGCCTTTGCCACGGGGGTATCTACAAGTCACGGCGCCAACGGGTGCGCGAGCAGAGTTGCCCCAAAGTATACATTCCCCCCTCTCTGAGGCCGTAATCGATTCCTCTCAGAGCCCCGACAACACCAGGGATGTAGATCAATCGGGGGTCAGACAAAGCATCGAGTGAATCACCCAACCCTGTGGGCCGATGGTACGTGATATATAACGTATCCGCCAGAACACCAGCATTGACTATCGTTACGTTAGATGCTTGGTCGTCTAAAGATACCTCGTATTAGTCCCAAACATGCCCGATTCTCGTTATCCAAGTAGCGCAGCTAAGCCCACTAACCATATATATTTACCGGTCGGCGATGATGATGGGCACGAATGGGTTCTCCTTTCTTCCTTTTCCGTATTCGAGGGTTATGTATCACCCGACTACAGTACTGGGTAAATGTAGTTTTTTGTGCAATAATCGTCATCGCCGAGCTATCGGTTCCGGTTCCGGTTCCAGCAGCCACGGGGCAATCGATGACCTTCTCTCTCGCTCTCTTTGTAAGTGCATATATGCGCTAAGCCTTGCTTTACCTTTACATGACATCCTTGGAAACTACTTATTATCTCGGTATCGATGTGGGCACTGGCTCTGCACGTGCCGCACTTGTTAAAGCCGACGGAACAGTCCTTGCATCCGCTTCTCAAGATACCAAAACATGGCGGGATTCGACAGACCACCGTATCTTTGAACAGTCTACTGCTAATATTTGGAAAAGCATCTGCATCGCAGTGCGGGAGGTGATCACTCGGTCAAAGATATCCCCAAAACATGTTAAGGGCATCGGCTTTGATGCGACCTGCTCACTTGCGGTGACCAATTGGCAGGGTGAACCAATCACGGTTACCCGTGGAACACAACTCGGGGAACCTGGAGAACGAAACGTCGTACTCTGGGCGGACCATCGCGCCGAGAAAGAAGCCGACCTAATCAATGCTACTGGTTCATCTGTATTGGATTACGTAGGGGGGACAATAAGTGTACGTCCTCTCAGCGTCGTCGTAGGGTAGGCTTTGCGCCCGTGCTAGCCTGAACGTTTTTACCGTTTTATAGCTCGAGATGGAGATCCCTAAAATACTCTGGCTGAAGTGCCATATGGCCGCCGAACGGTTCGAGCGTTGCCAGTTTTTCGATCTTCCCGATTTCCTCACGTATCGTGCGACGGGCGTGCGGACGCGTTCGCTCTGTTCCCTCACGTGCAAGTGCACATACGTTCCTGGGAACGGCTGGGATCACGCTTTCATGTCGCAAATTGGCCTCGATGTATTCGTCCAGAATGGATTTGCTGCGATGGGTACCGATGTCTTGACCGCCGGGAAACCCGTTGGTGACGGACTGACGGAGGGTGCGGCCGAGGAGTTGGGCTTGGAGCCTGGCACCCCCGTTGGTAGCGGTGTCATCGACGCGTGCGCCTTGCTCTTTGCTTCTCCTGCACGTGTTGTGAGATAGCTGAACATGGCTAGGTACGCTGGATGGTTGGGAACCATTGCTGCGCGACATGGAGAGGAGGGTGAGATCTCCCCCCCCGTCTCGTTGAACGAGTCTGGACACAGATTGGCGGCTGTCGCTGGAACGAGTACTTGTCATCTTGTGCAGGTACTACAGCAGCCATGAGTGTGGTAGTCCTCAGATTGATTTACTCTCCCATAACAGAGCAAGGAGGGTGTTTTCGTCGGGGGAGTTTGGGGTCCATACCGGGCAAGTAATACCTGCAGGAGCTTTATCACATTACTCGGATCTAAGAAACATCCAGGATGCCGTATTTCCTGGGTGGTGGATGAACGAAGGAGGCCAGTCCTCGACGGGACAAGTGCGCCATTCCTGTTTTATGCTCTCTTGTTCCATTCAAGACCGTATTTAGCTTATAGACTTCATCATTTCTACTCACCCGGCTTATCAAGAGCTCAAGGATCTTGCGAGAGAGCAAAACAAAGATATTCATGAGGGTTTGTGACAGTCTCGTGCTTCTTGACTCTTAATAACTTGTCTTCTCAGTCCTGCGAAAGACCCTTGAGGGCATTCTCCAAGCTGAGGGTGCGTCATCATGGACGGAAGTGATAGCGCATATGCACTTTTACCCGGATTTGCACGGTGCGTTTTCTAGCTTGACATATGTGAACGTTGCTTACGGCCATGACTCTTGAAGGTAACCGGTCACCCATTGCAGACCCTCGCATGCGCGGATCGATCGTGGGACTCACTCTCGTTAGTCTTCCCTTGCCGACACAGGCACATCCTTCTGGCATACTCATACTCCATCAGGACTCTTCCTTACATGATCTTGCACGTAAATATGCGCTCACTCTTGAGGCTATCGCGCTTCAGACTCGGCATATAATCGACAAGCTCAATAATTCCGGACACTCCATTCGCGCTTTGTACGTCTCGGGCTCGCAGGCCCAGAACGCAGCACTCATGCGCTTGTTGGCGAACACGTGTAACATGCCTGTGGTACTCCCGCGTTCGCACTCTGCGGCAGTGGTGCTTGGCGCTGCGATGTTGGGCCGCTTTGCAACGATGCACGATCCGCCGGATCCGGCAACTGCACTCTGGGATGTCATTCAAGAAATGACACCACCAGGGACAGTCGTGCGACCTGCCGCAGGTGGTAAAGAGAAAAGGTTATTAGAAGTGAAATACAGGATCTTCTTGGAGTCCATCGAGATCCAGAGGAGGTGGAGGAGCGAGATCGACGCCGTAGTGAATTGAAGATGTGCTATCAGTAAGTATTATTAGATGTACCCATAAGTTATCGTGCGAAAGCCCCTTTGACACATTTCGTGGCTGGGTCCGTAAACTTGGTACTAGAAAACCAGAGCCGAAGAAGTCCTCCCATTTTCGAGTATCCCTGCGTGTCTCAGTTTGATCCCTCCTTGGCCCTGACTTGAAGAATTTTCCGCTCGTGGCAACGCCCGCAGGCCGACTCGGACGGGGGCACGGTGATTTTGTTATCATGACGTGTGATTCCTCAGGTTCAAACGTTCAAGTTGTTGCTCTCACACAGCCCAGGCACCACCATGTCCGAGAGAGGCAACATCGGAGTATAATTGTGCCAAAGGAGGAAAAAGGTGTCATGCAAGATTTTCATTAACGAAAAGGTATACCGTATGTAGCATGACAACACCCAGAGCCTGTCGTGATACGTGACTTTGCAGAGAGGGAAGATACAAGGTCGTCCATAGAAATGCTCTGACAGAGTGATGGAACAGGGCTCGTCGGTGAATACCGCGGCGGCACTTCAAACGTGTATGACTCGTGTTAACCATCCATATGGCCGCGTGAGAGCCCTGTGCACTGGCACACACACACACACAACTTGAAGTCAAAACATGCAATTGAGACTCTGGGATAAGGAGGGACAATGCATAGGTTCCGGGACCTGAGGAGTCGATCGATTGAAGTACCATTGATTGACTCCTTGGAACCGACTCTACTTTTACGGATCGTGATCCATTTCAGTCCCTGCGGTAACTTTTAAAGGGCCCTTTCGCATCCCGTTCCCGCTAGGTTCGAAGAACTTGGTGTCCGCGCTACCGCTCAGCGCTTCTGGTCGGTCGACCATCGTCGGCAACTGCCACTGTAATGCTGTTCCGACTTCCTCACCCTCTGGGATACTTGTTCCAACAGTCATTGAAAGGCTTGTCTTCCCTTCTTCTGTGCACAACGGGCCAAATTTTATCAGCAGAGGGTGATAAGCGGTACTTCTCCGATGCCAACATCTCTTTACTCCCACACTCTCTGTGCTTGTCGAACCCCACAAAGCCAGTTTACGAATGACAGACAAACCCCTGACTCTCCTTGTTGCGCTCTCAGACGCGTCTCTTCCGAGGATCTGAGGGCCTGGGGCGTGATGCTGCATGTAATTCCAGACTCTCAAAACGGTGACAAAGGCTTATATCAAATGCACGACTTCCACTGCGATTTTGAGGCCGTACAAGATTATGCAGCTGATGACGCTGATGACAACACAGATGAGCTACGACGACTCGTTGGGATAATGGTGAAGAGAAGCTTCTGGGCATGCCCTCAAAATTTGGGGTGTCGTGTGTGCTCATAAGTTGTCTGGATGGACGGTGCGGAGTCGAAAGCTGAGCTTTTCGTAGCGTTTGATCCAGCAAGGTCTTGTGGGAGTGAAAACTTCCCATCATGACCCCATCTTTTTGCGAACCCATGCCCACAGCCTTCCATACATGGTACGGATAAGCTATTTTAGTCGAGTTTCTTAGGACAGCTAGACTCCCGCGGTACAGGGTTTATAGCAAGCTCGTGCCTGTCTTTGCTCGTAATGTGAGAGTGAGAGCTGGCTACCGTGTCAGTCAAGTAGACGCCCTATCCCCCGCTCCGAATGTGTACGCGCTGATCAAATCAAATATAATGAAACCCAATATTTGCGAGTCTTGGTTTAGAACGCTTCGCATCTTGCCGATTTGTCTGTGTACTACTTGCCCAAAATGTTTGCCATAGACTGACCCACGCTAAAAATTCCAGCAACGTTCGTGGAGAATTCCAAATGGTGAGAGCATGTCCTGCAGGACCGCCGCACCAGCCCTTACATGCCCCGTGCAAATGACACAACGAATCTACCAGCGATTTTTTCCCCCAGATATGTGTCAATTTTCTGTGGCTTGCATCTTGCGAAGCCATACCACGAGAGGGACATTAAGGGGGGAGGAGCTGCGCGCTAGTATGGCCCTCCGGAACTTCAAAGGATGCTGTACTCTGGCCCGTGTTGAATAGCGGGGGGGCGTCCGGTAAGTGCTGCTGTTGTTTTACCGAAAGGTCCACATCTTTCCGACTCGGGGTCATAGTCAGCGCGCGAGATGTCGCCGCAGTCTATGTGAATGCCGGACCAACCGGTTAGCTGTTCGCACGTAGCAATCGGCAAGTTGAGTGGCGTGGAATCAAAAGGCTTCGCAATTCGCCTACAAACCCAAGGGTCAACGGCGCTGTCTCGAAAGATACAAGGTCGATGTTTGAAAAGCACCTAAGCACCTAAGATAAGACCGCCTAGAACTTCTGAGAGAGGCAATATAATATGGCAGGTGCGAAGTAGGAAGCGGAACAAAGAGAAGAGAAGAGAAGGGAAAGGAAGGGAATCCAGCCTCCTATACCCTCTACCCGTGCCCGTGTCAAGTTACGCCAGTTAGCCAGTTACGCCATCATTCAATCATCACATAACATCACGTCCTCTGCTCTGTTTGTTAGATTGGCACAGACCCCTACTAAATATTAGAGCCAAAGGCGCCATGATCCTCGATTAGTTCGAATCATTACATCTCTCTGGTCTGGAGGGTGATGGAAGTTAGCGCTTATGGGCGCTTGCCGGAGTCAGAGTCCCGCAGTTATAGTTGGGAACACTTTCAAATGTTCACCCTTAGGGGTCACCTCCCTTATATATAGACACTACCCAACCGCTGCGAACACTCAAATATCTCCCTTTAGTCGCACCTTTGCAGTGAACAGTCACTGTGGACAAACGCGACACATTATCATGGTCAACACCCGTGCCAAAGTAATGAAGGTACGCGTTCTCACACGTTTCGACCTCATCACACTCTGAGCAAGGTCGTGGTCACCCTAGGATGTCGCTGTTCAACATGATGCTTGGACACCCGAAAGCACCCAGAGAGACGAGTCGCTGCTGGATCGACAACTCGTCGATGCCGAGGCACTCGTTTTCAGGCTTCGTCAGAGAAAGAACGAGCGAGCCCTCATTTCTCGCTTGCCAGTGGAGATCCTCACCCAGATCTTCAGCTATTACCCTGCGTCAGATCGTCACCCTCACATCCGTTTCCGTCCGCCGCCGCCGTGGCTGGCTGTGACTCATGTGTGTCAACGCTGGCGGAACGCAGCTCTATCCTGCCCATTTCTCTGGGTCGACATAATTTCGACCAACTCCAGATGGACAGAGGTAATGCTTGAACGTTCCAGAGACGTCCCCATATACATTACTGTAGATGACGGGGGCAATACCCACAAACCATGTGAGATTAGGACCGCTCGACTCTTGTTTTCCAAGATCCACCGAGCGCAGAGCCTTGTAATGACCTGTGACCAAGCAATCTCAGCGTGCATGCCCATGCTCTTTGAAGCAGAGGCGGCTCCGTTATTGCAGGAGCTTATCATAACAAATTTCCACCCGAGCAAGTCTTTGGATCTCATGTCCCAGCCGCTCTTTAGTGGCAAAACGCCAAGTCTACAACTCTTGTCGCTATACCGTTGTCGTGTACAGTGGTCATCTCCGCTCCTCCGATGCAACCTCGTATATCTCTCCATTTCCCACATACCACCACTGCACAGACCACATCCCGAACTAGTTCTCGAAGTCCTCAGAGGAACTACTCGCCTCGAGTGCCTTCAACTCGAGGAGGCGCTCCCCATTCACCCATACTCCCCTAACGAGTCCCTCGTGTCCCTCCTCTCTGTCGAGCGCCTCTACCTATGTCGTCTACGCTTTTTCTCTTTATGTTCCCGCTCCGCTCTCGACATCCTCGACTTTGCAGGGCGCGTACTTGTGCCCACTTCGGCCCTCTTTCAACTCATCTGCGAGGAGTTCGAACAGTACACTCCAACCATCGACTCGGGAGACATGATGATCGCCGCACTCGCCTCGCATGTTTGCGCACCTCGAGACGACGCCACCGCCACCGCCACTACCGACAGCAGGGACAACAACAACAACAGCAGCAGCAGCGGTAGTAGTACAGACATGTGGGCAGCCGTGCGGAGCCTGCACGTGCGTGACATTCCTACCGCGCGTAGTTGGTCCCTGTTCGCCGGCACGGGCGGTCCCGCAAGCGGCGATAGTCAAGAAGATGGCCGGGACGTGCCACCCCCGAGTCCAGCTGATGAACAGATGCACATACTCTCGCTACACATGCGCTGGAACACGCACCCAGCTGGCGCACGCGCCGCCGCCAAGTTCATAGAGCGCTCCATGCGCCTGCCTCCGCTCGTCCGCGCACGCACGT
>QFDX01009002.1:0-10749 GCA_003315875.1 Lactifluus piperatus | reverse complement strand
CCAACGCAGACCACCGTGCACGCTCTGCGTGGTCTCGGCTTGCTGCCTGACTTGGTCCGTCCATACCACTTGCGATATGTCGCACATATGCCCTCAGCCCCAACTGATGCACGTGGATGGAGCAGATTGCCTGCCGGCTCATTGTCCCTCAACCATTAGCAAAGGCTACGAAAGAGAAGATTTCGATGTTCTGTCATGTCGCGTCCGAACAAGTCGTCGGCGTGCACGATGTTACATCAGTGTACCATGTTCCCCTATTGCTCCAGTCCCAGGGAATTGTAGGCTTCCTCCAGCGTCGGCTCAACCTCACCAGCCTCGACCTTGCGCCGAAAATGCTCGAACATGGCACATCCCTCGAGAGCCGATGGAAGACGCTTACTACGAAGTAGGTCCCAGCACCCGGGCGTGCTGAAACTTATAATCCTCCCCCTCCCTTTGTAGCCAGGAGCGTCTCTTCGATCGCGTCTCCATCGCATTGGTGGGGAAGTACACCGATTTGAAAGATTCGTACATGTCTGTCATAAAAGCTTTGGAGCACTCTGCGTTTAGATGTCATCGCAAGCTCACACTCCACGTACGCCCTTCTTCCACTCAGGGAATCTCGCACAGCCACTCAATGAGTTCGCTGAAAGTGGGTAGAGTCGTCAGACTTAGAGCCAGGACAACAAGATTTAAATCCAAAAAAATACCACGACGCATGGCGAACTGTCGTTGGTGCCAAGTGAGGGATTCCTTAACTGTGGCCTGTGGTGTACGCATCTTTATCTATCTTTCCAGTGGGATCCTGGTCCCAGGTGGATTTGGAGAGCGTGGCACCCAAGGCATGATGCTGGCAATCAAGTGGGCACGCGAGCAACAAATACCTTTTCTTGGGATTTGCCTCGGCTTCCAACTTGCCGTAGTTGAGTGGGCTCGGGACGTTATGAACCTCGCTGGTGAATAAAGCTTCCTTTCCCCCCGCTTGAATCATATTGACATTTCCGGCAGGCGCCGAGTCAACTGAGTTTGTTGCAGATCCAGCGGACCCAGTCATTCTGTTTATGCCTGAGGTCTCGCGTACCCATATGGGTGGAACGATGCGTCTCGGGCTGCGACCGACGGTGTTCCAGAAGGACTGTGAGTGGTCGCGGATGCGCAAGCTGTACGGCGGAGTCGATACTGTGTGGGAGCGCCACCGTCACCGCTATGAGGTGAACCCGGCGTACGTGGAGCGGTTAGAGGCAAGTGGGGTGGCATTTGTCGGGCGCGATGAAAAGGGAGAACGCATGCAGATCATGGAACTACAGAGTACGTCATCTGAAACCCCCAATCTGCACCACGCTGTACATCTATATTTCTCTATAGACCATCCCTTCTTTGTTGCCCTGCAGGCGCACCCGGAGTTCTGCACGCGCCCGCTTAACCCGTCGCCGCCATTCCTGGGCCTTGTGGCAGCAGCTTGTGGTCCGGAGGTTCTCGAGCAAGAGATAACCCAGCAACTCCAGACGTTCATCCCCCCACATCCAAAAGATGCGATGGTTGGGGAGCAAGCGCTCATCCATGGTTCACGAGAACATCTCGTTACAGAGGGCCGCGAGCGGGTCCTTGACAGTGAAAGTGAATAAAGGGCGCTGCTAAGAGATGACGCGGCACTGCGCATTTTTTGTCCTCAACGAATAATCTAATGGCACGTGCTCGGAGGCAAGTGAGCATGCTAGACATGCAGCGAGAGGTGAACCAAGCCCGTAGATGGTGAGACGTAAAGGAGATGACTACTTCCCTTCCCCAGACTGGCACAACTTACCAATACCAGAGTTTGAACTTCGTCTATTCCCATTAGTGTTTTGCGAAAGGTAAATTAAGGACTATTGGGGCCTTGGCGATAGTTTTATACATTTGCACTCGGCAATGAAATAAATTTAAGGACAGGCATCAAAACGTTTCATCAGCTAGCTTTGACCGGTTTGACCTTTTGGACACCGTGGCCAAGATGACCCTTTCCTAGTTTTCCGAGCTCTAGTCCCCATGAGAACCTCTCGCACTCCCACCAATCCCAACACCCCGCAGGGCAGCCACAACCACAATCGGGTGATCAGCGGGAGCTGGACGTAAACGGGGCGCACAGATAGCTAGCTCAGGCCAGATTGCACTACAGGACTATAAAAATCGACAAGAGACGTAGAGACCTTGAGCTCGGAGTAGTATCGCCGGATCCGGATCATCTTAAAGCCGTCCGAGGTCACGATGATACACCACCTACCTGTTGCAGTTATGGGAGTTAAATGAAGGAGTAATAGCTGCACGCGCACTGACAATGACAGGAAACACGGGGCGTGCTGACGGGGCAAGTCTAATCACAAAAGATAAGTACTAAGTAAGGATCCGTGGCCACAAGGCCGTACAGTGCGGGCACACGGGAACGCGGTAGCGATCCGATCGGCCACTACCATGTCTAGCGACTTTGGTCTTTTCCATACACTCTCGGCTGCAGCCAGCGAGCCTTATATTCACCCTAGATGAGCGCTGCTGTTCTCAGGACGGTGTCGACGCAAAGCCATTTGGTTGTCGTCTCATCTCTCAAGAGGAATACCAGAGTTGACCTCAGTCGTGAGGTGGTTAGAAACTTTATTTTTTGTCGTTGGGAACGCGAAGAAAATGACAGATCCAGGTGGCCGTTATCCCCAAGTTCAGTAGGTGTGCTTCTACTCTGAGAATCGCTTATCTTCAAAAGCCAGACGTAACAAGTGTGAATGTGTAATTACCAGTGATGCGGTGTAGCAGCATCAACAACTTGAAACTGTGCTTCAAAATGTTGCCTACTAGTATTGAGGGAATCAGGCAGAACAGGGCCAGGGACTCTTCAGCGTGGGTCGACAAGGATCTCCGGGGCCATAGTTCGCCTAGCAGGGTGAGTGCGAGAACTCACGCGTACTCACGGTGCCAGTGAGCGTCCAACAGCTGAGTCCGACCGACACGCATGCGTTCGGTTTCACAACGGTATAGCAACTCAAACTCCCAGAAGAATTACAGCTCAAATGACGTTTTACTAATGTGGACTGCCCCAGAATCTTACCAGGGATACCTCATTTGTTTATGCCCCGGCTAATACGGATACAGTAACTCGAGAAAAAATTAAGCGCAATGTGAAGCGCCTCGTGAGTCGTGATCGAATCCGCTTGCAAGTTGCCAGCTTGTAGACTTAATGCATTTAAGATGGTTCCCTAGCAGCGGTTGCAACTTTAATGGGGTCGATGTTGAAGGAATTCGATGAGGCAGATGAGATCGCGCGTCATATGAGAGGGGCTCGGAAGATTGCTTTGTTGGAGCTGTGTCTATGTCGATGCCACGCGTCTCTAAGTGAGCAACAGGAAAGTAAAAAGAAGTTCTCAAAAAGAACCGTAAGTAATAAAAAGAAAAGGTATGTTGCTACGTAGGCCGTCCGAGTCACGCGTCAGGCGCGTCAGGTAGTGGCGTTATACGTTAGTCGACGCTCCGATGCCTGCTGGGCTCGCGCATCGCGCATGATCTGATCCCTGCTGTCGCAGGTTCTGTGGCGGCATCGCAGTGGCATAGCTATGCCGCGTGCTAGCAATCTATAGAAAAAAGCGGGTAGATGAAAGAGTATAAAGCCATCTGAGAGATAAAATCAAATACGCGAGTACCCTCGTGGTCATGACCAAAATTATGTGATGTGTGGCACTCCTCCTTGCCAACGCACCGCCGCTGCTTGACACAGTGTGTGAGCGCGCTACTGGCGTTGCTCGATGGTGGCCTCTTCATCGGCCGGAATCCATCATAACTTGATGACACAACTCGAATATGGGAGCGCGTCTAATGGTTTGAGGTTCCGCGCACCAATTTTGCTCGACTCAGTTTCCTATTTCAAGACTTCCGAGTTGGCGCTTACCTGGGGAAGTTGCGGACCAGCTGCAAGGTGCGTTATCTCCGTGCTGCATCTGATCGTTGGTGACGAAACATGCGCAACTCGCAAGCTTTACCGTGTCACGGGCGATCTTAGCCCGCATCGATAGTAGCAAGAACTAGGTAATGAGTATCAACGCACATGTACCAAATCAGTGGTTACTTACCTCAGTCTTTGGAACATAATACTGAGGCATCATATGTATGTTGCATATCATATTTGTAGGTGTAAACGAGACATACATGTTATGAAGTGTCAAGGTAAATTATAAACAATGCGGATATACCTTCAGGGTCTGACATGACAAGAAAGAGAAGAGTCCACCCGAACACTTCGAGGGGCAATCCACCACCAGCGACGTGAGACGCGTATGGTCGTCGCTCCAACATGAACTGGGATCGCTATGGTCGTGATCCATCTAACATGGTGGATATGTGTGCTCCTAGCAAGTACACGTCAACCCAACAGGTGCGAATTCGACTCTCGAGCCATCGTTCCCAACAAGTCCTCCTGGACATGATGATGCATCGGCTGTTTCTAAGCTTTGGTTCGACCTCATCATGAGAGAAACAGGGCCATTTGGTCCTTTGGACAATGTTGATTGCGGCTGTCCTACATGGATACCAGATCGTACCCGAGACTTGTGGTCCTCTCGCTCAGACGGTGCAGAAAGTCAGGTGAGGCAAGTACCGCACCTCTTGGGAAGACATGTTTCCAAAGCAGCTAGTCTCAGCCATACGCTCGCGCAGTCGGACGCGAGATAGGAGCGTGTCAAATATCACCTGCAGGTCATGGGAATTTACATTAGATAGTTTCTGAAGGAAAAGGTCGCTTACATGCGTGTAAATTGGACCTGCCGTAGTATCAATAAGTATACAAGCTGCATTTCTTGGCAACAAAAAAAATGTCGCCAATCCTGCGATTGTCCAGAGTGTAGCAAATAGTCCAGTTTGGATGACGCTGCGAATAAGGTGATTCACGACACTGTCTGCCCTCGGGAGGTTCATTCGGGACCCCAAAAGCGCCCGGGCAAGAAATGCTACTGGAGATCAAACATCACCCCATACAAGTGGTGCTAGCAACGTACACGTAATGAGGCATTCAGCGATGACTTGTAACCCGTTCCAGACAGCCGATGTAACTTTAACGGTGGTGGAAAGCTCTAGAGATGCCAGGATAGTCCTTTGAATAATATCAGTGTGCACCAAGTGATGCAGCTTTAAAACACTCTTACACTGGCAACGTCCCAGCTTCATCCCAAGTCATCACCATGGTGATTATGCCTAGAATGAAAGCAGAGGTGGAAAATGCTATGACTAATCCACTCTGAAGACGGCTCTTTGTCAGGCTGTGAATGCTGGGAAGGGGAGAGGGAGAGTTAGCCAGGCTCAGACTAGAGGTCCTGTGTAAACTAACCGCATGGCGAGGAACACATTCGCGAACAAGACAAGAACACTTTGACACACTGATTGGGCGAGGGACTCCCATATATACGCTTAGATGAGTATGAGCACCTGTATGAATGGTTGCACCATTGGAACAGACCCTGGTGACCTAGCGACTGCCCACAAGAGTCAACGCTGTGGAGGGCCTCGATAAATACGCCCGTTGAGAGGAATTAGAGGCATACAATATACTCCAAGCCATAACCCACAACCTAATATATGTGTCAATAGGATTGAGAAGTTCAACATGGGAAATTGGTAGTATACGTGATGCTTTGGAAAATGATGACAGCAAACTGGATAACGACGAATGCTCTGTGGAGAAGATGAGGTTATATTAGGTGATTAGGCAATGGCGCTCACTTGACCCGTTTCGAGTCGTCGAAGCCTGCTGCGTTATGAGGTATAAACAATATCTTTGGCTGGCAATTGAACGCACCTCTACACCAGTACAAGTAAAACTGTTGGCTTACGACCCCAAAAAGATACGCATTTACTGTTTAACGACTCAGCAAAAGCTCCTTCGAGGAATCTCGCTTAACGCCCTACAAAGGATTGCCAGCAGAATGAAACCTGTAGTGCCATTTATAACGTTATGAAGGAAAAGACAAATACAACTTGCCTGTGATCAAAGTTGGGTCAGTGAATTGACCGTCTATTACGACTTCCATGGCCAGGAGATCACGCTCTTTTGCTCCTGTCTATTGTTAAGAGAAGACGGTGCGGCATGATTGCCCGCAACGGGGAAAGGTGAACGTACCCCCAATGAAGCGGGAATAATAACCCGGAATTCTTACAACCGAGTTTAACGCTAACATGACAGATGCCATCCGATGATCGCACATACCATTATTGCGGAACTGCCGTACGCACGTCCCATGTGAGCTCTCAGATCTCAGATCTCAACTCATACTACGGCTTATGTCCAACGTCCGAGCCGTTCGCAGGGAAAAGGGCATACCTGATATGTCCAGCTTTTATTCTGCACCAAGTTCTACTCTTGCGATGAAGTCCATCCGAACTTCGTTGTAGTCTGCACTGCGCGCGAGCCCATTTGTTAAAATAACACGGTAGATGTTCGATGCGATTGTCTTTGCTCCCGACAACCACCCACTGGCAAAAATGGCAATAGGTGACAGCACCTTGACCGGGAAAGAATCCGGTTGCAACTTTTACGTGGTCGATATGGAAACATTCCGTTGAATAACCGTGTCCAGAGAGCATGGGCTTGTATGAGGGTGGATGCCTGGATTCAATCGTGGCGCTCACCTACTTTTCTCATCTTAGGCCCTGGCGAGATCAGCGTGCGGTCCTTCCTGGATTTCTCGAGGTGGCGATAGATGCCCGTGTCCTGAATCATTCTTAATAATCTCCTCATCACTAGCCGACCACCTTTGAGCAAATTGCCCATTGCACACGGGGTCCGAACGTTTTCTTTGTTCATACACGTAATGGAGAAGACCTTTGCACGCGGCGGCCCTGTAGGGTCGCGTTGGTCCCTGTTACGGGATATCAGGCCCGTAGATGGATTCTCGATTCAAACGAATGTGCTTACAGTATTTCAATTCCCTACAGATAAGGTCGATGCATGATATGATTTTAGTAAGCATTGCATAGTACACCGCGTGTACCAGCCCTTCCTTGCAGTTTCCACCACAACCGTGGCTTTTATACATGTCCGCGTCTGGCATTATCAACCCCTTGGCGATTCTGCGAAACACAAGATGCTCGTCAGTCCCGAAGAGCTCCCGTGCCGGGAAAAACGAAGCAGAAGGGTCATATACTCAATATATGTCATGGTAACTGTCGGATCGACGATCTGAATGCATTCATTTGGGGTGATTCATTGTTAAGTCAGTTTAAAGTATTCAAGCGAGATGAAAGATTGTCAATATGCATGTATGAAGTAAATTACGAACTGCTCTCAGTTTGTTCTGTCCCAGCTGCGGCTCTAGTCAAGACTTGATATTATAGTAAGGGAGTTCATTGAAATAATACAGACTCGATGTTCGTATGTAACAGCATTTAACATGGTGAATATGAGAGCTCATAGCGAGCACCAGGGAGCCCAACAGGTGCAAACTCGACTTCCAAGTCATCATTCACAAAAGTTGTTTCCAGACCTGGTACATCCGCCGTTGTTAGATTCTGATTCGACTTCGTCAAGGCAGTAACAGGGCTCGTTGGTCCTTTGGACAATGGTGATGTCTGCTGTCCAAAGTGTAAATCCGATCTTGTCTGAGACTTGGTTCCTTTCAATCAGATGGGGTCGAATCAAAGTGACACATGCACCATACCTCTGGGGAGAACCCAATCTCGACGTTGCTGGTTTCCGCAATGCGTTTGCGCAGCCGGGTGCGGGATAAGAGCGTGTCATAGATTACCTACACGTCACAGTCATAAACATTAGATAATTTCTGAAAGACAGAATTGCTCACATGCGTATACAATGGGCCCACCGTCGCTTCGTAGAGAAAATAAGCCGATGCTATTCTTGGCAACAAAAACCATGTCACCAATCCTGCGACAGTCCAAAGCGCGGCAAAGAATCCAACTTGGATGACACGGCGAAGAAGGTGACCTACGATACTGTCTGCCTTCTGGAGACCGATACGGGACATTAAAAGTGCCCGTGCAAGAAGGACTACGTGAATATCGCAATCACTTAACCCGTGACGATTAGGGAAGGTAACTTGGACGTACTCGTAATGAGGCACTCGGCGGTGACTTGTAACCCGTAACAGACAATTGATATCGCCCGTTGGGTGGTAGAAGGCGAAAGTGATGCCTTAATAGACCTTTGGCATACCTCAGCATGAGTTAGGGATGGAAACGTTACAATACTCTTACGAAGTCAGAGTTCTGTCCCAAGTAATCACTGTCGTGACCATGCCTACAATAAATGCGGAGGTCGAAAACGCTATGACTAATCCACTCTGAAAACGGCTCCTCGTCAGGTTGTGAATGCTAGAAGAGAAGAAAGCGAGTCAGCCCGGCATTGTACACGGGGTTATGTACCAACTAACCGAATGGCGAGGAAAATGTTCGCCGACAGGACAAGAACACTTTGAGCTACGGATTGGGCAAGGGACTCCCATGCATACGCTGAGATGAATATGAGCACCTGCATAGACAGCTGCACTGTATAACAGACCGTTGGGATTGAGTGACTGCCCATACTGGCCAGCGCTGTAGAGGGCCTCGATAAACAGGCCCTTTACTATTAAGAGGAATGAAGAGCATACAACATATCCCAGGCTGTGATCCACAGCCTAGTATCTGTATTAGTTGGATTGAAAGATTCAGCATGGGACATTAGGAGGCATACGTGACGCTTTGAAAAGTGACGACAGCAAACTGGCCAACAACGAAGATCCTAAGAAGAAATTGGATTTAATCGCATCATTACAATAAGTAGTGATGCTCACTTGACGCGTTTCGAGTCCTCAAAACCTAGTGCTGGATTAGGCACAAACGAGAATCTTGGCTAGCGATTAAACTTACCACCACACCAGTACGAATAAAACTGTTGGCTTACGGCCCCAAAAAGATACGCATTCACTGTTCAGGAGCTCAGTAGATAGCTTCTTTGAGGAGTCTCGCTCAACGCCTACGAAGGATGGCCAATAGAATCAAACCTAAAGTGCCATCACGTAAACAGCGTAAGGGATAAGAAGATAACTTGCCTAGGTCTAACGCAAGATTGATAGATTGACCGTCTACTACTATTTTCATGGCTGGGAGAACTGAGAGGGGAAAGGGAGTCCCATTACGATATCGTGTAACGTTTTTCTTATACTGCAACAGGAGGACGGTGCGGCATATACGTATAGGACTTCTCAGCAATGCCCTCAGCCAAAAATTTCATGGTAGTATCTGGGGGACACGGATGAGATGGGAGGAGCGGACCAAAGATGGATATCAACGAATATCCAGGTCGGTTTCACTGTTGCATGGAAGCTCCAAGCGATATTGCGGCGTTTAGAATCCCGCCCATGAATATTTCCTTTTGCGATGTTCCTGCAAGTTACCATGCCAGTACTTTATGTACTGTGGGAACTGAGAAGAGCAATCGTGCCCTGCAGGCCTCTTGAACCCGAACCACCACCCACGTCGGGCTTTCCCACACCAGGCAAGGGTGGGCGACAAAATACATCATCGCTTTCGCACACAGACCGACCCAGCTAAAGACATCACCGTTGACCCTGAACCACCCGCCGTGGTAGAGGAAACGTCGGAGGACGCCGAGAGCCAACGTGCTATACGGGCACTTCTCACTAGTGCAGACGGGGATGATGTCCACGAAAGGCTTACAGTCGCCATCATCCCCACCTCCGTGGTGAACGGCAATTCCGTGCGACGTGCCCCGGCGGAGGGCGATGTATTCGAGCGGGACATTGATAAACTCTAGTGAGGCGACGCTAGAAGACCACGAACGATGCCCGTCTCCTAGTTTGGCGCTGCACCACTACTATGCGGAATGGACTGGAAGCCCGGCAATTCTACAACCAAGGATAAAAATGTGGAATTCTTGAACCCTGGTCGCCTCCCTCAAGACCTGCACTACTTGGCATCGGCGCGAAACAATATGAAGTCCTTGACGACGGAATTAGTGGAAGGCGTGCACCTTGCGCAGAACGCAAATACATTCCTCTTGTACGCAGAGAGTTGGTCTGGTTACCTTCGTCGTTCACACCCCCCCGTCACGCAGTGAGTCTAGGAAGGCGCCTCAATCGCTGCCACGATTTGAGCGTGGAGACCGCGATCAGTGTGATAGAGACGGACGCCGAAATTGGCATGGAACCGATAGGGATAGACACCGAAGTCGGGTTCGGGTTAGGGACGGACGGGATGACGTAGACCTTGAGTAGATCGAGGCAAGGACAGAGATAGGGATAGACGAGGTCGTGAACGCTCACCGGGACCGCCGAGATTACTGATGAGCCACCTTCATGAGACATACTGCCTTTCTTGGCGCACCGTCACCCTACATCGCGAGTGCACTTAGTGACGATGACGTGTCCTTAGCTCTCATGGACATTGCGCACAGTTACATCTACCCCTAGAGCAGCAACGGAGGACACAACCATCGAAATGTCTCCAGCGTATTCTTCTGAACTCGCCGCCAGTCGACAAATCTCAAGTGCGAAAGAGAACGTCATATTCGGTGAGGAAGACGAGGGTGATATTCACGCAGTCAGGATATGTAGTTGGAGAATTTAGATGGGGTAGAAGAGGATCGCGCGTCGCACGAGAGGGATGAGAAGCTCTTTGGATGTTGGTCGGGGGTCGTTGCCCCGACCTTTTATCTATAGCTACAGTACCTACCTATCTTTTCTGCAGATCTGGTCTCTGATCCATACCTTACTGTAAGGATGATTAACTTGACCCGATGACACAACC
>QFDX01008888.1:0-10156 GCA_003315875.1 Lactifluus piperatus | reverse complement strand
TCGTGTAAGCGCTCTGTATCGACATCAAACTTGGCTCCTCGTTTCAAGTTGACGACAATACGGAAACCGGAATCAAACAGCCTCAAACTTGACATGCGAGGAAGAGGAGCCCGCGTCAACAAGACAAGGGGTCCATACTTTTCTCGTTCTCGTACAAAAACGACCGTGGGGTAGAGAGTGCCGGATTCCAGACCGATTGTATTTTCCCAGAACCCAGGCTTCTTGCGCGGATAACCATGGACCCCAGTCTGTCTGCTTGCCGCGGCCAGCTGCGACGAAATGGGGGCGACAAAATCCTCTTCAGTACAATCTAGTGTACGAGAAACGTCAGGTATCTGTTTTTGACAGATAATTTTCAAGGAGGAACGGGGGAACAATTGAGGATCCAACAAGCCCAGTTCAAAAAGCTCGCTGCACATCCGATAGCAGGCAGTTCTCCGAGCATGAGTCCTGGAAATTGAAGGTAACCCAGACACTGGGGGGACAGGGGGCCCTGGAGGGAGTGTGACCGTACAGATAAACTGTGGTTGTGATTTCGGAGAAGTAGATACGGTCTCAAACCGGAAGAATTCAGAGGGACCAGATACTCCCCCAGCAGCTGAAGCGTTTGCAGCGAAACGATTGATGACCCCGGTCGCGTCTTGAATATGAATGCGCCCACTCGTAGTCGGGTCTTTGATGCAAGATGTGGGGTTTTCTTCATCCTCGCTGTCGGATAAGTAAGGATCATGGCTGTCCAACATCGTGACGGGTGGAACAGCACCCTCTGGATGCTGCACGACGCTGTTCAACCAAGTCTGTGTGGCTTGATCGAGCTGCGTGACTTGGAGCAACCTGCGACGATGACTATCGGAACCCCTCTGCATCATGTGGACGAGGTGGGAACCTTGGCCACGTGTCCGAGCACGGCAGAAAGCGTAAGAGAGCTGGCTATCGAAAAGGTCATATCTGACAGGAAATCGTTAGGCTTAGATAACCCAAAGGCTGGTGAACTGATTTACCGAATGACCACAGATGCAGGGGGGATATCTAGGTCCTCGGCCCATTTGGTGGCAATTATAAGGTTATAAGTGCCCATTCGGAAACTATGAAAAGTTTCATTCTGAAAGTGTTGAGTCAGTCCTGGAGGCATACACATAGAATGAGTGACAGGCTAAACACATACCTGGGAAAGGAAATCAGTGTGTATATCCTTTCCCACCAGGACTTGAGGACGCAGCCCCGTGATATCCAGCAGTCTGAGAAGTTCTGCCATTACCAAGGCAATTGCACGCCTGCGGACTGAGCGATTTAAAAGACCAGGAGTGAATCAAGACCTCTGAGTTTATCGATAAAAATATGCGCCCACCAAAGACGATACCCCGGAATGAATCTTCGTGTGGATGGCATGACTGTAAGATTTGCACCAGCTTCAAGAACTTGGGGGTGACATTGAGACCACGAGATGAAGGATCAAGGTTGGGCATTGTATACTCCCAGTTCTTGATTATCTCCCTAGTTTCGAACAAGGCTACGTATTCCTTCGCATTTTCTTCGTCCTCGTTGTATGCGAGGGATACACTGGCGTCGAGGTCGGTAAGAGCGCGACGCCAGACTAGATCCGAAGCGCAGGAGCCCATATCCAATAAGACATGAAGCGCAGCCGAGAAGTGGCGATGCGAGTACTTTTCTTCTTTATCCACTTCGCGCAGTTGCTTGTACAAGATTGTGAAGGTGAGCTTTGACGGAGGCTCATAAAGAACCACAACCTCAGAAGGGTAATGAGGCTTATCATGCGAGAGCTGAGGCTGTCCTGGTGCTGTTCCGTGAATAGCCTTTGACCGCTTGGACGGAAAGCTGGTTTCAGAGGCGGAAGACTGAGAGGAATGTGCACGTTTACGTCCTGCGGCGGACAGTACAGCACCAGAGACGTCGTCAACTTTGGGTGGGGCTACATCGATCAAGGGAGAACAAGTCCCTTCGTTGTCAGCCCTCGCCAGTTGCGCCTCTTGGTCACTGCCTTGTCTGGATGGCAAGGGAGCTGCGTTATCCCCTTTCCTCCACGCCTGCTTCCAGATCTTGAACATCATAGCAGCCAAGCGCGTGGAGATGAATGATCTGACGAAGTGCCACTGTACACACCCGTTCAAAGCAAAGAGGCGCGTCGCACGGCCCGAGCTGACGGTATCAAAACTAATACAAGAGCCAGGCCTAACCGGCTCCCGGCTCCTAGTGGCCCTCCTAGTGGCCGTTCACCACAGCGTAGCCGGTCCATGTCGTCTGGATGACCCCTGCACGCCTTGAAGGCCCCGCCACATCGTCAAGCTTATAAACTGTGCAAGTGCAAGTCACACATCCACCTCCCGCTATCATGTCCATGGTCAACCACGCAACTATCCTTGAGTTCTTGGATAGGAAACCTACAACACCACCCCCACATAAGCGATACCGCTCGCCGCCTGACCCATGTCTTCCGGCGGGTCTCCCGTCCACTGGTGGGTGCCCTATTTCTCACCGAGATGCCTAATGACACCAACTCTTAGCCGTCATTCGTCGAGAGGCCGATCTCATAGCACCAAAGTCATTATTAGCACAAGTTGTCCAGGATGCGTCCCACACGACAGACGCCCTAAGAGAAGCCATGTCAACCACGATTTCTGACTCACCACCCTTGCCAGCGGTGTCTTCTGCGGAGACTTCTCCAACCTCACCGACCAGTCCGCTTCAGCACATCCTATCGCTTGCCTGGGCCACAAAGGCTAAAAGACCTTGGAAAGACCCGGAGGTGAGTAACAATATCTAATTGACTGTATAGCGTCTGAATAAATGCCAAGCCATGGGAAGTACTACGTGCTGTCGAGGATAAAGACATCCCCTATCTTATGGAGGTTAGGGACCATGCTTTCCACGTTCGTTCTCAGAGTTATGTGCATCAGTCCCCTAGTAGCTTATGAACGCTGTAGGCTCTCGTCCGCCCCTCAGGTGGTGTGACACCTCTTATCCACGCAATGCGTATCGGAAGATCCCATCACGACGTGGCTATTACCCTCGTCGGTGCATTTTCTCGATACATCAATCATCTTGAAGAGACAGACTTTGCAAAAAAGGAAACGAGATCACTTCTAGTCTCCCTCCGTGAGTGATGCACAGGTCCATCACTATTACTCTTTTTGTTGACTGCAACGCCAGGTGGCAGCCTCAAAGTAGCCATCGATTACGGTCTGCAAAGTTCACAGAGTGACCTTCTTGCGTCATTTCTGCAGACTCTTGTGATGAGTGAAGGGGACGCATGGATTCAGGAACATGTTAAAGTTGTTGGAAACGCCCTACGGCAAGGTTCCTCGGCCCATCCTGTTGAAGTAGCACGGACGTCAATCAAACGCGTTGCTACGCGCGCTCTCGGTAAAGCACCTCTGATTGCCGACTTGGAAGATTAGTGAGTGAGCACCCTTCATGTGCGTGGAATTGTGTAGACTTACAATTCTTGCTTATACTGCAGTATATCGAATGCTACACTCGACTTGCTGATGATGGCAGCTTGGAATTTGGCCTTGGGATCTTTCCCTGGGGAGCGCATCCCAGTCAGTACCTATCCCCTGTTTCCTATACCTCCCTCATCGGCGGTCGTCCTAGCCCTACTACTTTGCACGAGATGATAGGGTGTACAGAGTTTTCACTCAGCGCCTCGATCGACATCGAGACGATATCAACCGCAGGCTTAGCGGACGACTAAAGTCACAGTTAACAGCTCTTAGAAACACTCTTCAAGGCCGTGCAAGGTCGTGGCACGTTAGTAACTCTGCTATTTCAGTACAGAAGTCAGTCTTACCCCACTCATAGGGAAAAGTCGAGCTGTTGGAATCAGAGTTTGATGATGCCTGATTGCATGCCTTCTTCGTGTATGTTCTACGTCCCTCACTTACCTCGGATGACAGTGCGTGACCTGTGGCTGGTATAACGCACTTTAAATGGCCAACCCATAGGATGCAGTCAGTTGGGCTTCCTGTGAGATATCCCTCTACCTTGCCCGTAAAAGGTGCCATCCGGGTCCCAGCTACCAACCCGCGATATGGCGTATCATCGGGCAAAGATCAATGTCGTGATATTCCCTAAGCCATATCTTTCCACTCTGCGTTGAAGCTCTAGCTTGAATGGAGGAATAGCCATGAGCATCATGCCATGGGCGTCAAAGGGGACACAGCTTGACATTCACTGTTACGGACTATGAAGCGCATCTGTGTGCGTTCTTTTGCAATATATTTACATGGGCGCATCCTCTCCTTGTTCTTTGGAACTGAAGCTCGCATTATCACCATTTTGGGGCCCCGGTTGTATGTATTATCGACAAATGCAAGCTTCCCTGGCGCAACGAACCCCACCAGGTCTGAAGATCAGATCATCTGTCATAGTCTTTCGGTATGGCTAATGGCCACTGGGAAGCCGATCGCATTGCGGAGAGCTGCGATACAACTCGGTCTCGGAGCTAGCGTCTCAGTAGGAAATGTGTCCTCAAGTGAACTAAACAGACTTTCTGAGAGGAGACCTTTGCTTCATTCCATTCCTGATTGGCATACGTACACGTGTGTTAACAAATCGCACGTCTTTTACCTGAGTCGATCATTATTTCTCTTCTGTTCGTGGGCCTCTACACTATCGCCCCCTTCAACCTAGGAACAATACAAACCACATCCCAGATCTCCACCAAAATGGTACAGTGATAACTTGCAATATTCTCAGTACGGCTGCATAGGGTTTACCGGCCGAGGAGCGACAAGTAGCTGGTCCTTTGGTGTTGCACACAGCGATAGCCGCTATTAGGTTTTAGACCGTTCGAGAAACGGTCGTACGCTATGACAACTGTTTGATGAATTATCAAAAACGCAGCGTTAACCGTGATATGATTTGTAAGACACATGTTTATGTCAAAGGAATGCAAGGTCGTCCTATCTACTTGACGCCGAGCCAGTAACTAGTAGAGAGGGCATCCGTGCACGATAACTGGTAAACTGTCGTACCGTATGTCGTCCAGGCTACAGGGAACTTGTAAAGTAGGTAGTACGCACATTACATGCCCATACACTATACTATACGATAGTGAAGAAACCGAGGACGGTTATTGTCAACTGGCTGGTGTCGCACTTTCCAGATGTCGTTAGACATATCAAAGGTGACACTTTCAGAGGACCGGTACAGGGCCCAATGTTATGCTGTTAATTGAAAACAAGTCGCGCTCCGGTCCACCATACCCAGAAGCCAACAACGGCCAAGGCTAGCACAGCGGGGACAAGATCCAACTGAATTACAGTATATACCCAGATGGTCGCTAGTGGCGGGCACTGAAACCGGTTGTCAACGGCCGTGTCCGGAGTGTAGAACGGGAACGACGGACCTGCTGCATATTGACAAGCCAGTTGCCGTAATTTACTAGATAGATCATCCGCGTCCCTACCGCAACAGAAAGGACGAAAAAGAATGCTTGGAGCCACCTCGTGTGCTTGTACCTGTTTGCTGAGAACCTATTCAGCATGCATATGAGGGAGATGTCAGATATGCCCACTGTAGAATATAAAAATCGCAAGGACTGTCATCTGGGGTTAACGAGCATCATTTCCAGACAACTGGAACTTACTCGGGACGCTGGTGAGCATTCTGTCAATTATAACGCTCCAGGACGGCTCCTGGCCGTATTGAAAATGAATTAGGCTAGTTTATAACTTTAGATTGTTGTGTACCGACATCGTCTGAGTGGGGTCGACGCTTACATGTACATCATGAGAAGCAAGAAGGAGATAGGAACCAGCAGTGTTGTCGTGGCGAAAATCTCTTCTGCTAATGGGTATTCCTCTTCATCGTCGTCATTTTCCCCGCTTGTTCGCGGTGTTGTGGACCCGAAGCTGACTTTTGATTCCCGGTCAGAGACCTTATTCAGAATACCAGTCTGTTCGATTAGGCGCAGCTGCTCTTCTCTCGGGATCTGAAAGTCAGGAGTGCTCTGTCTTAGGTTTGCAGTGGCCTGGCGCTTCCTCGCCATTGCGAGTCAAGTCAAAAGTTGTTGACGTATTTGAGGTGGTTCAGGTTGTGCCGCGCCTGTGACGCCAGCAGTAAGCTGTTCCGTTTTCGGCCCGGAGCCACCGAAACCACTTTTGCGAGATGACCAGCGCGGATCCGAACTTGCTTGCCATCCTACAAGCTCATGGACAAAAGTTTCTAGAATCCTTCGAACCACACAATGCAAAGGAAAAGAAGAGGAGGCGTACCACTAAGGGCACTGCTGAAGCCCATCGGTCCACCAAGCTAGCGAGAACCGAAACCGATGAGTCAAGCTCGGACGACTGCTCTCATTCTGCGGAAGAATGGACTGGCTTTGGGGGTGATACACATATAGAAGATGAGTATGACGCATACATATCCACTGAGGAAGCCCCACCACTTGAAGGTATGCCTGCTCGGCTCAATGACAATAGGAATACCCATCTTGAATCGCACTTTCACAGCCAACACATCCATTCGAGGACCAGATGTAGTCGTATTTTCGGGCACTGTGCCAAAGCCTTCGGAATCATTATCTACAAGAACGGAGGCTAAAGCTTTCATGGTGCCCCCTTTTCTACTTTTGCGTTGCCGTCACCTCATACACCCTTCAAGTCTTCCAAAGTATCTAGACTAAGAGATGATGTACAGAGCACGAAGGACACAGCGAACTCCGATGATGAAGATGATGAGCTGTGAGTTTTTAAAATGCTCCGTTTCCCACGCAACTGACATTCAATAGTACGAACGCCCAGAATGATGCACTGCTTCACCGCTTAGTACATACGCAGATACTTTCTGGATCCTTGGACCGAGAGCTCAATCTCACTTCTGCTCAACGGAAAAAGGCCCTGGAAGGGCGCGTTTTAGAGCTGGCTGGAAGCTCAAAGCTCGGCCAGGGTGAAAAGACGGTACGCACAAAGGAACACAATAAAGCATCCAAGCGGGTTCGAGAGGGAATAGTTGAGAAACAAAAGCAAAGGCGGAAAAAGTTGGTACAGAAGGTAGCTGTTTCCAATTAAGTTGACCGATTTCCCCCTCGCTGAAATGTACAGGCCAAGGATATGGGTAATTACCACCCTGCATTTAAAAAGTTGTTCCAAGATCCTTTAGAAAGGAACGTTAAACGCAACCGCGAGAGAGGACTGCGCATGGGGATTGGCTCGTTTAGAGGAGGGGTGTTGAGGCTTAGCAAACAGGAAGTTGAATCCGTGCAGGGTGGCTCAATGAGCGGCGGAATGCGCAGTCGAGGGCACAGTAAAAGATAAGGCCAGTAAGGACATGGGGGTAGCGGCCATGGCCCTGAGAGCTGGTATGATACTTCGGAGGCAGAAGTGATCAGCAAGATCGGCCATCGAGATGCCAGATATTCTAACTCTAGATTACAAACAGGCGTGAAGTAAAAGCTCGTCTTATGCACGTACTTCTAACATGGGTAATCAAGCGCTCTCGTGCAACGACTCTGACGATACGTTTCTAAGTAGAGAGACGTTTTCGTCGCTCTCTCCCAAAGCTTGCGAGACCACCCCGCGTGTGTTTGGTGATACCTCTTGAAGCTGACGCTTAATAAGCGCATAGAGAATCCTATAATGTTGATCAAAAATGTATTCTGTTTTTGAGATAACCAACCAACCAGCCACTTGCAATTGCAATGAGAAACCCTACGACGATCAAGATGCTGTTCGCCACTTTGGTTTCTGTGGAAAAGTCAGGTGTAGCTTCGAGGGCAACGTATCACGACAATTACGGGTGTCCATGTGTTCTCTCTGCTCTCCATCGGACAACGAAGCCATGCGAGAGCCGATGAAAACGTACAAAAGATACTTTGGGAAGTTGCAGACTGTCGCTGCCATGAATTGCCAGATTGACACGGATTGTATGGACTAGCGAGCCCCCGTTAGTGCTCCGTTAGTGCACATGCGAAATATTGAAGATGACGCACGGCAAAAAGAGAATTTGAATATACCCATGGTGGGAATGGAGATAATCTAACGAGTACGACGAGAGGAAGGCCTTTGGCAGTCTGAGGGTTTAATTAACTACTTGGCTAGAGCTAAAGGGAAGGGATGAGATTATGCTCACAACCACCGCTTCTAAGGCCTGCCACGTCTCATTCTTCTCAGACCAAGAGCGTATCTCCTCGCCGAAAAGGTAGCGCAAAGCAATAAAGGCCACCATCGAGGCCACCAGGGACGCAGGCGCGGCAATCAAGAAACCCTTCATGCCGTACGTGAATCCGCACAAGTTGAGCATCGCTGTGTGTCCTATCATGGGAGGAAGGGACACAATTTCTTGTGAACGGAGGTGAGGAGAGTGTATTGGGCATGCGTGCGAACAGACAAACGGATGCATGCCGCAAAGAGCAGCCAACCATAGGGATGCTCCCTGATCCTCTGACCCTGATCATAGAAGGTTTGGGCTATACGCGCAGGTGTGATGATGACAATGGCGGCAAGCAGAACGCAGTAAAATAGGATGAAAGTGAAAATAATGATCTGCGGAGACACGTGTTCATTTCAGAGGGACATAGAAGCCATGATCTGACCTTTCCACGAGTAGGTAGCTTCTTCAAATGACCAACTGCGGACAACATGTAATGTTTTAGAAGGGAAGACAAGGGCGGTCGAGGTTTTGAGCTGGATTCCCCTGTCATAATTCCAATGAGTCGGTGTCTGTGGGTGTGAAAGTCTCAAGACCCAGGAGTGAGAGTCGGAATGAACAGGCGAGGCGCAATCGGCGCAATCGCACATATCGTAACCACGCACACACGTTGAAGATAAGATAACCACGTGGTTTTACTGCAGCTTACCCAAAATATTGTCGCTTGCTTTTGCTAGGGTCAGTCCGGTAGAGCATCACCATGGAAAAGTACTCTGCTTTTCGAGTGCGTTTTCTCTCCTCTTGTCGTGTTTGAGTCCCTCAGGGTTATTCTCTAGGATCCAGGAACTGGGATCCAAGTGAGTACCGTCTTGACCGAATGTCGAATGTGGAGTTAATCAAACTCATTCACACTAGCCTTTTCTTACCCCTGTCCCACCTCTAGGAGCCAATGCTATCGCTAGGATATCCCTTCCATTATCATATGCCCTTGCAGTTGTTCGAATGGTCCTTATGATGGCATTAACTGCCCTCTATCTCCTCCTTGTCTCCGGCGCATGTACTGCTCTGGTAAGGGGACGTCCACCTCCACGGACACACTCTTATTCGCGCAGACTCTCGTTCCCCCGCTATACAGGGCCGTCTCATACGTGTTAACAGCACTCCTCTCCAGATTGTTCTTGTTTGCTCTGGGGGTGTGGTGGATTCCCGTAGAGCAGATATCACGGAAGCGAGGGTGTGTATTCACTATTTACACTTTGCCAAAGCTGAGTACTCACCCTATAATTCAAGGAGATCGAATGTGTCTTTGGAACCATGGCGACCCAGAGCTGGAGACCTCATCGTGTCAAATTGGTCTTCGTGGATAGAGATTCTGTGGCTAGCCTTCCGGTTCGTTTATATAGGTTTCATGGCACTTGGTACTAACGATGCCGACCGTAGCTTTGATCCGATATTTGTGCTTCCAGTCAGCAACGACGTAGTTCAGCAGCAGGAGACACTTCACGAGACGCGAACAACGGGTCGGAAGACGGGCACGGGCTCCGCTGCGGTCACTCTTCCCGGTAGGCCCATCACACGGAGAGCGAAAATTGTTGGCTTCTGCAAGGCATCTCTTTTTCGCATGATTTTGTCTACCGGAAATACACCTTTAGGTGCATCAACCTCTAATTATTCGAGTCTCGAAGAGATTCGGCGCACTGCGAACCGCCCTCTAGTAATCTTTCCTGAGTGCACAACCAGCAATGGGCGCGGTCTACTCAAATTCGCAGAAGTCTTCAAGGACCGCGTAGTCCCTGTCAAGGGATACAAGGTATTTGTAATGTGTGTTCGGTGCGTATGTACAGCCAATATCTTCTATATGTACTTGAGGGTCGAACTTGTGTAGGTATGACCCACCCACGGCCTTGTCTCCGACGTTATCACATTCCATCCCGTCCACGCTGAATCCACTCCTCCATGCATTTTCTTTGGCGACAGCTCTCAAACCGTTGACTATGTCAATCCGTCTTCTCCCTCCTACCGAGTCACCTAGTTCTCCATCGTTCAT
>QFDX01008787.1:0-10508 GCA_003315875.1 Lactifluus piperatus | reverse complement strand
TCGCTTTTTCATCGAATAAGATCGGCCTTGGCGCCGCGTCGACGAACGCGAGGAGCAGGTTGCGCATGATCTCGCCAAGATACATGTCAGAGATGAACTTTTCGTATGCCTGGAAATGCCGGTTGATCGACTCGCGGTCGAGCTTGTTGTCAAATGACGTCATGGGCAACTCGACGCGCGCGTAACAGAAAGAGGGTGTTGCTAACATCAGCCTGCGCCGACCGCGCGCAAATGCTGGAGAGAATGCTGACTGGTAACGCCCCGCCTTGTACAGGCGATAAGGCCGAGGTGCGATTTGGTCGAGTACCTCAGCGATGGGGGTCACAGGCGGGAAGGCCAATCGCACCGGAGTCCAATCTGTGTGGTGTGGCGTGATAGAGCATAACGTTTGTGTTAGCTCTCAATCTGCGTTCTTGCTCTCGGGCGTCTGGAACTACTACTCGCCTCCATGACGCCTATTTTTGTTTGGAATCATCGTCCCCATCGGTGGACTCGAGCACCTCAGACGATGGAATGGGAGGGCTGTTACTTGCCAAACGGCAGTAATAAAGGTTATCAGGGAGAGTATGAGAAACGCGAGGAGGTCCATTGAAGCAAACATAGTCGTCTCTGCGGCCAGAAATCAGATGAGAATACGGGGAAACTCGAAACCGTTGTTCGTGGGAGCTCAGTCACCACGGCACAGGCTGACGGTCTGCTTTACTTGCACCGCCTTACTTCTAAAGAAAAGGTATTGTCGTCACAAAACTGACAAGGAAGGCGTGAATTACCCATTGTAGCACTGCACATCGCGTCAAGCGCAGCGGAGAACGCTGGTAGACACACAACAAAAAAGGAAACCCAAATGGCGATGTGCCCCGGCCGGGCCGGCCGGCCGAGGCGACTCAGGCGAGAGAATACGGGCCCGATTTTTGGCAGCACTACCGCTCTGTCCTGAAGAACAAGGCCATCGTTGATGAGCCTACACGACTTCAAGCCCGTCACGTATGACGTCGGTGTGCACGTCAAGGCCATTGAGACGTTCGAGACCAAGGCGGTACGTCCTACCTTTTTCTTTTTTCTTTTTTTTTTTGTTGACGTCAACCATTTCCCATTATTCGTGCATCACCGGAAGGATCTTCAGGCGACACTTTCCAACATTCAGGACGTCGTCCCTTCGAAGACCTGACGGTGCGTCCTCCCCAACCCCACGCAACGCTTGTTTATTGATTCTTAAAATTGCAGGTCGAGGAAGTCGGCCAGGCATACCCTCGCGTTCTTGAGATGGTCAAAGTCATGTTGAAGAAGGGCAAGTGGACAGTACCTGGATACAAAGAGAAATTCGATGATCTGTCTCTCATATAAATGATACATCGGAGGGGCCGTTTGTTTTCTTTCATTCGCCATAGAATTAGAGAAAAAACACTCATGAATGGAGCGGATGCGGTTGAGCTGAGTTGAACAAAGACAAGGCTGCTTTATATAAATCCGACGCGTTCGCCCGCGCTGTAAATGTAGCTTACCCTCATTTGCCTACGTTTTGTTTCTCTATCTCTTGGATCACCACATTGTATCGGGTTTCTGCCTAGCTCACCCTTAACTTGCGCTGGGGCTACTACATGGTGATTTGCAGTTGGTACCGGTGAGACAGAACTCTTTAGAATCAATCCGTTCTGTAATCGGCTTTGAACAATGAACACGAGGGGATGGACAAGCAGTCCCCCACCATGTCTTTTGGTCGAATACACTCTCAGTACTCCAGTACTTCCACATGGGAAAGTTACTTGCGCCAGCCTCTTTCAAGTCAATATCAAATATCTATCATACTGTCTGGGAATAAAGACGCCTTGATATGGTAGCGCCCCGTGCGGCGTGCGCCTCCCGAATCTGTGAACCAAGACTCGGAGGATTCCCGCCGACTTGATTACCAGTACCCTTCCACTTACTAGTATTCTAAACTGCTGCCATTTTCCCAGTTTTCATGTCTTCAGAGCTGACCGCCGACTCTTTACCCGACAACATTCCTTTGACTCATGACACGAGTGCATCCTCTGAACCTTCTGTTCTACAATCACTTTTGGAGGATGCTATGAAGAAGTACGAAACGCAGGTGGGGACAAACCTCACGGAAAATCACTTCGCCATTCGGCTCCGTACATGCGATACTATCGAGTCCGTCACCGACGTTCTTGAAGAGCGAGCACAAGCTTTTCGTGAATTCCGAGGAGATAACCGTCACAGCACGATCATGAAGTCCCTCGAGCGTGCCGTCCACTTCCTGCATACGATTTTCACTGGCCTAGGTGTGGCTGTTCAAGTTGGACAGGGCGTCGGTTCAATTGTACGTCTGGATGTGCTGATAGGTTCTGTATTTTTATTTGGTCCCTCACTTCCACAGGCGTTCCCATCTGCAAATTTAGTATTTGCTGCCATGGGTATTCTTCTCGCCGTATGTGCCGTCAGCCCTTTATTGTGCCTTCTTGTGATGCCCAATTGTCTTCCTAGACTGTCAAGGACGTCACTGCGAGCTATGATGAGCTTCTCGACTTGTTCGAGTCCATCGGCAACTTCGTCAAACGCCTTGATATCTATACGAAAATCCCCCCTACAGCTGTGATGACAGAAATAGTCGTGAAAATATTAGTCGAACTGTTGTCCACCCTTGCTGTGGCTACCGAACAGATCAAGCAAGGACGGCTGAGTGAGTTCATCCTCGTCGATAGGTTACTGTGCTCAACACAACGCAGAGAAAGTCGGAATGAAGCTTTTAGGAGAGAATGGGGTAGAGGCGGTACTCCAGAGGCTAGATAGACTCACCGGGGACGAGGCTCGGGCGACCGCTGCCCAGACCCTCGAAGTTGTCTATCGTCTTGTCCAAAATATGAGGTTGATAATGGATGGTGAGCATAATGTCGCTTGGTCCCATCACGCACTTTACTGAATGGCCACCTTTTAAGACGCCAAGACGTCGACAGACCATGTGCTGCAGGTCCTAGGTGTGTTTGAGTGACAAAATAAGAAATCCCCATGTCTGATTGAGATTCCAGAAATGATGCAACAAATGACGAGTGATGCGAACAAGACAAAACGTTGGTTGTCCCCCGAGTAACATCATTACTGACCAGGGGCACTGAGAACTGCCTTACAGGTGACCAGATGCGGCGAGACATTCAA
Organism: Lactifluus piperatus; assembly: GCA_003315875.1. Classification (NCBI taxonomy): domain Eukaryota; kingdom Fungi; phylum Basidiomycota; class Agaricomycetes; order Russulales; family Russulaceae; genus Lactifluus; species Lactifluus piperatus. The sequence goes on along the minus strand of QFDX01008787.1, from coordinate 7,355 downwards.
GGTTGGCTCTCTCCACCAGATCCGTGGAAAAACCACAACATTGCCTGCGATGCTCACGACAATGGAACCACGACATGGTTCATCCAAAGCGACACTTACGCCGAATGGAAAGCGTCCGGCTCCGTTTTGTGGATTCAGGGGATATGTCTGTGTCTCTCTCCCTCGTACTTTCATCGAGACTAATGGCCTGTGTTGTAGCGGGTGCAGGCAAGACTGTCCTCTGGTACGTTACGTTTCCGATACTTTTCCCACTGCAAGAACTCACGTCATTGGTAAAGCTCTACGGTTATCAAGGACATCGACAGCATGCGTAGGTCAGGGTTGGCCTCGCTGGCTTTTTTTTATTGTGACTTCAGAGACAACAAAAAGAAGGACCTCCGAGGGTTATTGTCCGCTCTCCTTTTCCAAATGTGCGATCAGTCCGACTCATACTGCAAGATTCTTTCGGATTTCTATTCGGAACATCATCGTGATGGCTTGCAAGATCCCAGCGACGGGGCATGTATACAATGTTTAAAGGACATACTTGGATGCCCTGGACATCCCCCAATTTATATTATTGTAGATGGGCTAGACGAATGTCCAAAGTCTCTCGGCAGGCCGTCACATCGTGAAAATGTTCTTCAGCTCGTAGAGAAGCTCGCTGGCCTACATCTTACAAATCTACGTATATGTGTTACCAGCCGTCGCGAAGCCGACATCGAAGCGGTTCTTAATCCTTTGGCCTCCCATTCTATTTCTCTTCAAGACGAGGAAGGCCAAATTCAAGACATTGTTGACTATATCACATCCGTTGTCCATTTCGATACCAAGATGAGAAGATGGAGACCAGCTGACAAGGAACTAGTCATTCGGACGCTCTCGCAAAAAGTAAAAGCTGGCGGAACGTGAGTCATTGATACAAAGAGAGGTCACAACGCTCCCTTACACTTGTACATGCAGGTTCCGCTTGGTGTCCTGCCAGCTTGACTACCTCCGCTCCTGCCTCCCGGGAAGTATCCGGCGTGCTCTGGATGAAATACCGGGAACACTTGATGAGACTTATGAGCGTACTTTGCAAGATATCGATGAGGTCAACTGGGAGTGTACCCACCGCATCTTCCAGTGTCTTGCGGTCGCTTCTCGTCCACTTCTCGTATGGGAGCTTGCAGAATTTCTCGCGTTTGATTACAACGCCGGATCGATTCCTGCACTTCTGCCTGAATGGCGCCCGGAAGACCCTGAGGAGGCCGTGTTGTCTACCTGCTCAAGCTTGATTTCCATCACCAATATTTTCAATTCCCGCTTCGTGGAGTTCGCTCATTTTTCCATTAAGGAGTTTTTAACATCGAGCCACCTGGCCGTGGGAAAACCCATCATTTATCGTCACCTCGTCCAAATGACATTTGCGCATTCCGTCATCGCGCAATGCTGTCTCGGCGCTCTTCTACATCTGCATGAAACTGTCAATGAGGACAACCTCAAGGACTTTCCTCTCGCTGATTACGCCGCACAGCACTGGGTCGACCATGTGCAGTTGGAATATGTGTTGCTCCGCGTACAAGACGGCCTCCGACTTCTCTTCGATCAAAATAAGCCGCACTTTGCAATCTGGGTCTGGATATACGATGCCGAACGTCCCCCACATTGGGGGCGTCCAAAACGCCCCCGCCAACCTGCAGGAACACCCTTACATTATGCCGCATATTACGGCATGAGTAGCATAACGGAACCCCTGATCCACGAACAGCCGCAGTTAGTACATGCTCGAAGGGATTCCGATAACCGGACTCCGTTGTTTATCGCATCTGAAAGGGGCAACCTTGAACTTACACGGATTTTGCTGAAGCACGATGCGGATGTGAACGTCCGTGATTACGGTAGCCTGACTCCGTTGTATGTGGCATCAAGAGCAGGACACCTAGAAGTCGTTCAGGTCCTTCTCAGGCATGGCGCAGATATAAATGCCCGGAACGACTCAAACTGGACTCCGTTACATGTGGCCTCGCGATTCAGACATCTGAGTGTCATTCAGGCCCTCCTCGATTGTGGCGCAGACGCAAATATCCAGAACAAGGACAACCAGACTCCATTGCATGCTGCATTGCTACGAGGACATTTGGACGTTATCAAGGTCCTTGAACATGGGGCAAATACAAGCTCCCAGGACAGTCATGAGACCCCATTGCATGCAGCGGCCAGGCATGGACATACGGGTGTTGTTCAGCTCCTTCTCGAGAAAGGCGCAAATCCAAATTCCAAAAATGGTATTGGCTGGACACCTTTACATCTGGCATCAAACAATGGGGACCTCGAAATTTCTCAGACACTTTTCGAGTATGGGGCCTATGTGAACTCCCTGGAAAACCTGAACTGGACTCCGTTGCTCTTGGCATCGAGAGAAGGACATCCAGAGGTTGTTCAATTTCTTTTTGAGCATGGCGCAGACGTTAATTCCCGGGGCAAGGACAACTGGACTCCATTGCGTGCTGCATCACTAGGAGGACATTTGGAAGTTGTCAAGGTCCTTCTTGATCATGGGGCAAATATCAACTCCCAGGAGCGCGACAACCGGACTCCGTTGCATACAGCGACCCTTCAAAGACATACGGGTGTTGTCCAGCTCCTTCTCGAGAAAGGCGCAAATCCAAATTCCAAAGATGGTACTGGCTGGACACCTTTACATATGGCATCACGCGATGGGCACCTCGAAATTGCTCAGAAACTTTTCGAGTATGGAGCCAATGTGAACTTCCTGAACGACATGGGCTTTACTCCGTTGCTCTATGCATCGAAAGAAGGACATCGAGAAGTTATTCAAGTTCTTCTTGAGCATGGCGCAGACACAAATTTCCGGAGCAAGGACAACTGGACTCCATTGCATGCTGCATCACTAGGAGGACATTTGGATGTTGTCAAGGTCCTTCTTGATCATGGGGCAAATATTAACTCCCAGGAGCGTGATAACCGGACTCCGTTGCATATAGCGACCAAGAATGGACATACGGATGTTGTTCAGCTCCTTCTCGAGAAAGGTGCAAATCCAAATTCAAAAGATCGTACTGGCTGGACACCTTTACATCAGGCATCAAACCATGGGCACCTCGAAATTGCTAGGACACTTTTCGAGTATGGGGCCTATGTGAACTCCTTGGAAAACTTGAACTGGACTCCCTTGCTCTTGGCATCGAGAGGACATCCAGAGGTTGTTCAATTTCTTTTTGAGCATGGCGCAGACGTTAATTCCCGGAGCAAGGACAACTCGACTCCATTGCGTGTTGCATCACTAAGAGGACATTTGGGAGTTGTCAGGGTCCTTCTTGATCATGGGGCAAATATCAACTCCCAGGAGCATCACAACCGGACTCCGTTGTATACAGCGACCGATGAAGGACATACGGGTGTTGTTCAACTCCTTCTCGAGAAAGGTGCAAATCCAAACTTAAAGGAGGAATATGACTGGACACCTTTACATCTGGCATCACACGATGGGCACCTCGAAATTGCTCGAACACTTTTCGAGTTTGGAGCCGATGTGAACTCCCTGGACGACGTGAACTGGACTCCGTTGCACTATGCATCGAGAGAAGGACATCCAGAGGTTGTTCAAGTTCTTCTTGAGCATGGCGCAGACGCAAATTTCCTGGCCAAGGATAACTGGACTCCATTGCGTGCTGCATCACAAAGAGGACATTCGGAAGTTGTCAAGGTCCTTCTTGATCATGGGGCAAATATCAACTCCCAGGAGCATCACAACTGGACTTCGTTGCATACAGCGACCGATGAAGGACATACGGGTGTTGTTCGGCTCCTTCTCGAGAAAGGCGCAAATCCAAATTCAAAAGATCGTAATGGCTGGACACCTTTACATATTGCATCACGCGATGGGCACCTCGAAATTGCTCAAACACTTTTCAAGTATGGAGCCAATGTGAACTCCCTAGGAAACACGAACCAGACTCCGTTGCACTATGCATCGAGAGAAGGACATTTGGAAGTTGCTCGGGTCCTTCTCGAGCATGGCGCAGACCCGAATGCTCGGGACAATCCCAACTACGCTCCATTGCTTGTTGCATCCCAAGGAGACCACGATGATGTCACCCAAGTACTGGAAGACGAAGAGATGGAGGAAACGAATTAACTACTATAGACTTCGGGCCACCCTGTGGTGAGTTATCATAAACAACCCCTTGCTCAACCTGCCCCCAACGCCATGCTCATCGGAGTATTATTAGAAGAACGTTGCGCAGATTCAGTATTCTATTTGAACGGAGAGTGGAAGTGAGACGAGTGGACGATCATGACTGCTTTACAAACCCTTTTACCTATTGTTTCTCTCTTGCGAGCGAGGTAGGTCGAGCTAGCGCAAGCCACATTCCCTTGTCTGAATCTGGTCCGACGACAGGAATTACGATGATGCCAACAAGAATGAAACATAAAGCAAATGTATAACAAGAAAAGTCGACGGTGCCGTTAAAACAAAACACAAAACACAAGTAATGATTGACGTCTGACGGATGGGATGATTCAAGATTTCTTTGGGATTCTTTTTTTTTCTCTTGTTACATAAAATGCTAGATGGTGCCTAGGAATATCCATAACAATACACTCTCCAACAAGTGCGGCGGTGACAGGGCAGTCGAAGTTGGGGTTGGGGAGGTGTCCGAACGTCGTGGATGTCTTGTTATACATACGCTTGTCTAGTTATCATTCCCACACCACAGTTAAACTTTATTATTCTTCGTCGCTTGCAGAGCACCCAACGCGGCTGAAAAGGGTGAGAAGGTATTTCAGTATAATAATGGCGCAGAACAAAAGCTAGTCAGCTAAGGGGAGGGAGAACGTACCGCCGACTCCACTACCATCCTTTGCCAGACCCATCTCTACCCGTTTCTCAACCTCTTCGCCAAGCAGGATACGCAGCGCCTCGCGCATGCTCTTCTCAAAACCAGGGTAATGCTGATACAAGCTACCCCGACGTTGTACACGCCATTCAGCCCCACCAGCGAGCGACAATCTACATGATCGCGGCTCACCTCCCGTCGATACCGATCGCATACGGCCTCTCTTTCGCCGAAGTGGGCTCTGCCGCCCGCGCGTCCTTTCCGAGGCCTGTGGCATAGCCCATTTGGATCCCGACGGCAGCGACGGCACACGCACTCAGCCACGCGGCGCGACGCACGACAAGGGCCGAAGCCCAACGCACGATCGCCGCATCACGCAGCGATACCTCTCCGGGCGCATAACCAAGATGTTCCTCCACGATCTTCTGGACTTTTTCTAGGCGCTGTAGCGTGGCGGGTGTGAGCCGCTCCTTAACGAGCGGTGCCGAAAAGTCGCGGAGCGCGGCCTCTTCCTCTCTTTCTGGGGGGTGCGCGTCGCGGTTCCATGCGCTCTCCACCAGACTGAGCAACTCTGTGTCGAGCCCGTAGTGCGTGTTCAGGCGCTCCGTCGCCTTTCCATCGAATAAGATCGGCCTTGGCGCCGCGTCGACGAACGCGAGGAGCAGGTTGCGGGTGATCTCGCCAAGATACATGCCAGAGATGAACTTTTCGTACGCCTGGAAACGCGGGTTGATCGACTCGCGGTCGACCTTGTTGTCAAATGGCGTCATGGGCAACACGGCGCGCGCGTTGTCAAAAGCGCCCCACTCGGTATTGACCATCATCACACCGCCCGCGGCGGCCGCGGCGTCGTTTCCGAGCTTGGTGATGTTAGCGACTTGCTCAAGATATGCGCCGTTCGTGCCCGTGCCAAAAATCGCACCGAGGGTGCATCCACCGGCGGTGTACGAGCGAGAAAGTGCCGCTCCTACAGTCTAAATCCCAAATTACCTTTTTAATCAAGTAGAGGCGTCAAGGGATCATACATCATTCACGAGAGCCACACACTTGACATGCAGGTGCTTGCGGTCAAACGCGTCTTGAAGCAGACGGACGACGTCCTTGTTGACAGCGTTCTTTGCAGAGAAACCCTTTGTCCACGTGAGCAGGAAACCCTTGTCCAGGGCCCTTTGTTCAACCGGGAATGAAAACGTCAACCCAAGAGGTACTGCAGGAGAATCGACATTGATGGTGTTCGGTTCTTCAGAGTCTTCCTGTGGTCCCACAGTCGAGGTGAGAAAAGCGTCGACGGAGTCCGCAAGATAATCTGAAATGGGAGCACCCGAGGAATGGAGCACAGCCACATATGGGAAAGGGATAGCACAGTTTTCCAGGAAAGGTGAGGATCGCCCGAGCAAATCAGGTAAGGGCGTGTATGTGGGGCGTTCAGAAAGGTTCAGAAATCACGAGACAGTGGCGAATATCAGATGACGTACCGAACAATACAGTCGCTTCCCCCGTCTTGAGAGCCTCGGAGACACGGTACTTCTGCTGCTTTAAAGTGAAAGTTGTGTCACCATGCAAATCCACTTGGCACACGCGCCTATATGGTTCTAGGTGAGTGTGGGGAGAGGATAGCGAGGGGGATATGCGATATCTACAAATTGGTTCCGCCAAGATCAAGCGCGAGGAACGTGCTATTATATTTGACAATTAGTATAGTTATGATTGGGTTGACAAGTTGGACATTACCCAGTTTCTGTACCATCCGGTACACCTGTGACGAATGTAGGGCTGTAAATTGATTGATGTGAGGTTAGCGAACAAAGCGAGAAGAGGTAGAGTCGCACATCATGCTCATCGGATGGCCATATTCGCTCAAACCAAGATCGATGAGTTTAAGAAAATGTGAAGTGATGGAAATGAGAGCATCCTCGTCAAGAGTGAATTGCTTGTCAATGTCATCGAGAAGTGAATTTATCTTGTGCGAGTGTGAGTTAAGTATCGCTGAAGTGACTGGCATGATGGATGTAGAGAGTTGACCCCGTCCCGTCGACGTCAACGGCAATGGCTATCGATGGACTCATCATCTTAGACTCTAATAACCCGAGGCCAATAGTTCAAACCTCTTTTCGTTCTTTTCCTCCTGCATATCCTCTACTCCATATTGACGCCTACACCGCCGCTCGTGCAAAGGCAGCTCGCCTCGAGGATATAGACCCAGTCCTCCTCGTAAATCTCCCAGATGCACCATCAGCATGTTGTCATCTCCAACACAGATCTCTCACTTTCTTATGTCCCATAAGCAGAGATCGTGAGGTGTTCTGTCTATATCTATATCAATCATATACTCATGATACCACACAAAGTCGACCCGCTATACGCCTTTGCTTTCATCCGCACCTTCCTCGATATCCTCATCGAGTATTTTGGGGATGTGACTGCGCCTACCCTCAGGGATAACTTTGACACGGTCTATCAACTCTTCGAGGAGACTCTAGATGCGGGCGGGCACCCGCTGACCACATCTCCAAATGCGTTACGAGAGATCGT
>QFDX01008752.1:0-18639 GCA_003315875.1 Lactifluus piperatus | reverse complement strand
CATGCTGGATGTAATGAAGGCGGATATCAGAAGGTCTGTCTTTGGAAGTATGCCCTTTCGCGAACAGGCAATTCAGGTTCTACACCCAGTCCGGAAGCTTCCCGTCGTCTCCTCGCGGTGCGCCGTTTGAGTCTGATGTCCGCGTGGCGCTTCCAGTTGTTGTCACAAGACTTTATTGTTGATAAGAGCTATCGAAGGCCGTTTAAAATGGCTCGGCTTCCCATCTCATTCCTGCCGACGGACGTAGGCTCGAGCTCTATCGAGTTAAGGGAGGACTTAGAACGGGGTAATGCGGTTAGCGGGCAAGTTCTCCCCCCAGAAGTTCGAAAAAGACTCGCAGACATAGGCTGGACCCAAGACGAAAGCGCAATGGATCAGAAACGCCAATGGACCATGACACCGTTCTCGTTACTTTCCGGACAGCAGCTGGAAAGGTTGGAGGCGGGTCTACCTACCACAATTGTTTCTCGACCTTCTCAATCTAGTGCGCTTGAACGTCCTCCGTCCCCTTCCGCAGAACTATCGTCGTCAGTTCACAAACGTCGATCCGTCTTTGTGCCACCCCTGGTATCAATATTGCCGGACCTCGCTGCCCTGGCATATGATGCTGATCACATTGTAGCCAGTGCCGCTCGGGTTGCTGTTATGGATTGGATGAGACAAGATCCTGCCCTGATCACTAAACCTGCTCTGGATACTCTATCTGCAAGAGAGACGTCACTCCTTCATACAGCTTTCGCCATCCTCAGATGCTACCTTCACATCCAGAATACGCTCCCACCCGCTATGGCGCACCATATGTTCAACCACCTGGCTGGCTTTCTCAAATTCTGCGCCAGAGAGGGTGAAGGCGAAGAGACACTCACAGGATTTGCCTATGCCGTTCCACTGCTCTCAAAGCTTGTTTCCCAAGTCAGTGAGATATCCCTACGAGAACTCCGACGTGCCAAAGTGGATGTCTTCTTGATCCCGTCAGGGTCCCTCTGGTTTTCTTCCTCTACTCCTGTTGGCCCCATGTTTCCCCGATCCCTAGGCGATATCACCAGTGGACCCGATAGCTACACAGCCCGCAGACTGGGGAGAGTAGTTCTTATCCGTGTCGCCCAGAACTTGTTATTTGTGAATATGCTGAAGCGCGACCACCAAGAGGTTCAAGCGGTCAGAAAGAACATGGCCCGCTTAATCCTACCTATCACAACCCCCACCGACGACCTCTCTACCTCCACGGAACCGCGTTCTTTCCTTCCAAAAAAAGAAAAACCCTCATCTATCAAAACTGCTTTGGACGATGATATTGCTGGTCTTTCCCTTTTATTCTCCAGGAGTCATGTCCTTTTAGTAACACAGATTTTTCGTTCCCTGCCCCGCCACCTTAACGACAGGAGAGAGCTTGCTGTTCTTGTTGATGGCCTGAACCAGATCTTGCTTGTGCATGGAAACGACACAGGAATTGTCGCACACGTCCTCATCGGTGCGTAAAGTACTATATCCAGGACTCTCCCCTCATTTTTTTTTCAGCTTTGATGACTGCCAGTGCACGCTTTCATCGGTTGTTCGCCTCGGGCGGAGGCTATACTCTCTTCATACCGGCCCTCTTTAAGGTTTATGCCGAGTCGGAGCCCAATGCGAGTGTGAGGCGTGCGATAGAATACAGCATAAATCGATTCTACGCAGTTCACCAAGAAGCTTTCGTCTTCCAAGCTCTCAACACGCTTTCACATGTTGTCATGTCCCCCGAAGTGGATGCATCCTGGGCGGCCCAGCAGGTCTTCTTACTCCTCTCTACATTACAGGACAGCTCTCCAGTACACGGTGTCGACGCTGCCGGGATTCATGGCTCCAATAAGACGCAAGAGCGGGAGGCTCTAATGGTTCGCACAGCGGAGGAAAAACCACAGGCAATCCTCACTCTATTACGAAGGAGCAGCGGACCCCAAAGCGAGGACATTGGCGTCGTCGTTCCGGAGCAGTATGAAGGCGGCCATCTGACATTAGATAATTTCGTTCGGCTTCTTCTGACGGTCATCGGTCATGACCTAAGTATCCGGCGCGCGGAACAGTTCCTCCGGCTGCTACGACTCATGGCGCCGCATTTCTATGATGCATCGCGCGCTTCCCAGTCTGTGCTCCGGGAAGGGATTCATGCCTTGGGTGGCATATTCATCGCACGAAGCACCGGGAAAGTCAAAACTGCAGACAACTCACAGATTCGCGATGAAGACTCCAGTCAATCGTTTCTACAGGCGGCAGGGGCGAGCATTGACGTTTTCGAGGCAGCGACAAGTCCGAGCAACTTTGTGGAGATGAAGCTTGACTACCTCTCATTAGTGGCAGAGTTCTCGAAGTCTGGAGGGTCCTTTGGGTTATCCGCATTGAGACGCGTTTTTGATCTTGCCAAGATGATGCTGAAGGATTCCGATCTTGTCGTCAGTGAACGAGTAGCGTCCTTCCTGTGCTCACTCGCACACAATATTCTTGTCCTGAATAAGTCCAACCTGCAACTGAAGCAAGTTCTCGTCCTCCTAAACGAATTAGGCCCGATTTTCAAAGTGTACGCGACCGCCGCAGACTTCTCTGGAGTGCTGGAAGTTGTCCTTTGCCTTGCAGAGGACCCCGTCTATGCCGACGAGCCTACATTTTCGCACGTGGTGGCCACACACTTCTGCTCGGCTGGTTTGGAAATTTTCGAGGGATTAGCATCTGATGGTTTTGCGTTTTCCACCCCCCTTCGGGCTGTGCTTGTCCGCCTCTTATGTAGGGCCACACTTCTGACAGGGGTCGACATGGTGGGCCTTATCGAGCAGCGGCCTATCACGTTTGATTTTGTTGCCGGCATTCTGTACCCAATGGCACTGAATCTACCTTCGGCTGCGGAAATCGCGAGCGACACCCGTTGGATGGAGGCCGGGCGCCGGGCAGCAATCAGGCGAACATGGATCTGTCTCCTTCGGTTGTCCATGCAAGCCTGCCAGGGACAACGGCCTGTAAGCGGTAGAACGGACAGGTCTTCTCAGCCTGAGCGTAGCCGGTCACAGGAGAAGAGAGGAAATATTCCTAGAAAGACTCCAGCTGCAACCATGTCAATGGCACTTCAGACTCTCAAAGTAATCGTGTTGAAGGCGGAAGATGAGCTATCCATCTCGCTTCCGAGTATATGGGTACAGATGGGATCGCTTCTCAAAAACGTACTCGCCCACGGGGGCACGAGATTCGCGACACTAGCGCAAGAAGGCACCTCGATCCCGTCGTCTCCCCAGGGGTCTTTCGTGGCCCTGAATTCGCGGTCATCGGAGGATTCTGACCTTTTGAGCTCTTCATTTCCCAGTGTCGAGTCATTCCGTGCCCCCTCCCCCCTACGACCAGCCTTCCCTCGGCCGTCTCTCCTTGACTATCTACTCTGGTCAATGTTGGAATTCGTTTGCCGTCATAGATCGCCCCTCATGCTACAAATGCGGCTTCTTTTACAAGAGAAAACAGCATCTCTCGGTGAAGAACTTTGTGCTCAACAAGCTCTGCCTGCTCGGAGCAAACACCTTTCTTACACGTCCGTGTTCTCCAAAACGCGCCAGAGGTCCGAGCATGGGTCTAGGGTGGCATCTCCTGAGGCCTCACCCTTCCTTGCCCCACTTCGACAACATTATGGGGACGTCCTACTGACACCACCAAAGCCGGAACGCAAGCCTGGCTACGCACGAAGTCCCACCACGCCTGGGGGTTCAGAGGTGGCAGACCCCAGGATTGTGCACCTAGGACCCGTACAAAACTTCGACATGTTCCGCCGATCGCCTTCGCCCGGCTTGGAGGAGAGTGGGGCCAAGTCGCGTAAGTGGCTTGTAGCTAGTAAATCGACGACGATAAGATCGGCCAAACTCGCACTGGCGACATACCACCGAGTTCGTGCCGTGCAGTGCATCATGGGATACACCGAATTGCTCCCGATGCCTGGTGACGTAGAAGAAGGTTCAGACGATGTGAGAGTTTGGTCAAAAGGAAGAACATTGCGTGAGATTAAGGGTGAAACTGGGGATTTGATGGAGGAGCTCTGCTTAGAGGATGAGGGGTAATGTAATGTCCGTCTTTATAGAAATGATTGAAGAACTACGTACAACATTGTAGCATTTGTTCGGCCACGATTTATATAGCTATTATTTTTTGTGCTACAACCAGTATGATAGCAAAGCAAAGATCACCCTATAGCAAAGTGCCAAAGACACACAGATGACTTCAAAAGTCCATTTTAGGACTACGGTATAAATATGCAGTAGTATCCATGTGATTTGTCTAGAAAATCCCAATGATGGCCAGGGTAAAGGCAACCAGCCAGAGCACGTCAAAAGAGAAACCCAGATTTAGAGCTCCGTTGGAAAGGGTAGAATGGTCGGAAATAATAGATTTGTTGGAGAAAACAATACTCGGAGTCAAAGCGGAGGAATTAGGACCATAAACGTAGGAAGTGATGTTCTGACCGGGTGGCATAGGATCGGCGCATTGTACATCGACAGACTTCACGAGCACATAGAAATGACCTAGATGTGGTTTGAAAGAGATAAGCAGCTAAATTACGACGCTATGATGGATTTTACCTGCAGACTGACAATCAGGGTCCTGCCAGTTAATCATGCCACCAGCCCATTTGATCGTCCCTGGGCTGGACGTATTGACGCCCGCTGGCCACAAACTACCAAAGGCCATGTTTGAATGATTAATAAGCAGTGTGGCAGCGTGAGGAGGCCTACCTAACTTGAATGGATGATGGTGTCGTCGGGTAATGAGCGATGCCGTTCGCATCAATGGTGTCCGCTCTATTGACCGTGCGGACAGCCTTATTGTCAACCAGAAATGTTAAGTTGTCGGGCTGCCAATCGATCTAATCAAATAATTAGTGCCTTCAGAATGCGGATAGCCTAGTTTGCTCACAGAGAAAGCATGGTAATTGGAGTAGGTATCAGATATACCAGTTTCGACTTCCCCTTGAGATTTATCGGCTGCCCGCACGTGAGTCCTCAACAGACACGGGCTCCTGGGGGGAAAACCCACGGATGTTACCCTGCCAGAAAAAGTTGGTCTGACCCGTAGTCGTGTTAGCGCCAGGAAATTCCCAGTCAATCTCATCTTTGATGCCACTCATGGTGATGAAAGCCGTGACCACACCGTTCCAGCGGCTTGTCTTCACTGATAAAATATGAGTTCTGTATAGCGAAATGCTGAGCAAGGACCAGCGCACTCGTTGTGGTAATTTTCCCGTAGTGCACATAACGCGTGGACGATATGCGCGTTCCACCATTGTCCTGTGTGAGGACAAGAGCGAGCTCACCGCCATTTGAATTCGTATTGAAGATAGTCCCTTTATTCAGGACCCAATCTTCACAGCAGTTAAAGGTAAGCGAAGATTGACAACAGACAAAACCTCACCGTATGCAGCGGCGTTGCCATTGAACAAGCTCGCATTGGGATGAATACGGGAGTTGTTAGTGAAATAATACTAATGAGAAGGGAGATCGTCACAGCACAAATAGATAAATCTCGTGAATGCCGACCGTGGCAGACTGGCAAACGGGGTTGGGTTTACATGAGACCAGAGAGTAAGAAGCAAGTGGATTGCAATCCCCGAGGCAATACTAAAGGACGAGGCGAGCACTTAGCCTACTAGTTCGAATTCATCTGGAACGAGAGCATTACAGTGTAGCCACCGCAAAATCCGAAGGAACCTGCTCATCGTTAATACCATGTCGTCAAGAGTACCAGAAATCTTAAAAGCTTACTGCAGCAAGGGGTCGATGCGGGGCATGGATTAGTGCTGTTACTGGCCAAAGTTATAAGCCGTGCGAATAGGAGCGCCAATCCCTTGGGAATTGGCAATTCGGAAATACTTGCCATGTTTGTCCACTATAACCGCTGACGACCGCGAGTGCAATAGCGAGCGATACAATCAAAGAAGGAAAGCGGCTCATCCTCGTCGAAAACAAAGATATGAAGAAAATGGCCACGCACTGTTGAGGAGGGTAGGTACTGTTTGAAATGTGGCCGCCCATGATGCACCAGCAGGGCCATCGCGTAACGTTCATGCAGCACTCAAGCAGGTCTACTGGACCAACTCAGAATTGCAGCTCCTGCGTCCTCACGCTAACTGCGCGTTCGTCTCAGTTTAATTTCTTTTCACTCGGATTTCGTTCCTACTTGGTACTCATTCGTGTCGTCTTTCTCTCCTGTATAAATAGCTATTCGGTTTTCTCAGTATCAAATTAAAAGGACCATATACACTCAACCACTTCCCACTTCCTATTTGGCCTTTCTCGTGACAAAAAACTATCATTCCCCACTTCGTCCCTATGCTTGAAGTTGAAGTAGAGCTGAACCTGTCAGCGAGTGGCCTGTCCCCGCGTCCTGGAAGGTGGACAGGGATGAATACAAATACACATCAACAACGCGTCAATTCAATACGCGCGTGACGCGCCAACTCTCTCGGCACGGCGACTATCTACGAGGTTCCCAACTCAAGTTACCCAGTCAACCAGGGATCATGCCTCCCGCGAAACAAAAACCTCAGGACCAGAGCGATAAAAAAAAGCAAAAAAGCCTGCTGGGATGGCTCTCTAAACCTGCAGCTGCTAACTCAAGCTCAGACCACCTCCCCAAGGCCGTAAATGCCCCGACCACTGTCACATCCTCCAGTCCCAGTGGGCGCGAATCCATCTTCGAGACTCCTTTGACAAAAAAACGGACCTCGCTGGGTGCTTCCTCTCCTGCCGTTGGGAGCGCTACATTTACCAGATCCTCGGATGGCGGGAGAAGTATTAATGACACACCACCTACCAGTGATCCTATTGACGTGGATGTGTCCTCTGATGAGGATTCTCCTAAACGCGAGACTAAATCTGTGTGTGATAGTCGTATATGCGCATTGGTTCTCACGACGAGTCTGATCGGTGTCTCAGGTTCGCACAAAGAGGAAGATCGCAATCGAAGATTCAGATGAAGGGGAGGGTGGCAATGATGTTGCCACCACGCAAAAGAAGGTTTTGTCTGCATATAAGTCTTCTCAAGAACCTGGTAAGGACGGCACGCGGGCTCCCGGATGATTGACGTATTTGGTATTAGGGCATGCGAAGAAAGCTCGTGTAACCCTCTCAGACGATGAACCTCTCATGGAAAGTGATGGCTTGGATGGTTCAATGTCTGCTTTTTCTCAAGGTTTGAGTAGATTTAAAAAGTCACCAAAGAAAAAAGGTTAGCGTGATAATTATCCAGCCCGCATATATTATCTGAGAATTCAATAATTTATCAGCTCGGCGAACGAGACTCTCAGATGACGACGACGTCTTTATTGTTCCTGATGATAGTGAAGACGACCTTGCGTCACGGTCTTCCCGTACTTCTAAGCGTTCGTCCCGCCAGTCCTTATCGAGCGATTATGAAGACGGCGAAGAAGACGTTCAAATTACGAAAGCGAAGAAGTCTACAGGGGCCACTGCCAAGTCGTCTCTCAAGAAATCTCACACCACTGGTGGCTCAGCGAGTGCTTCTAGCAACAACTTTCTAACAGCAGCAGAAAAGAGAGCCCAAGCAACGAAGGATGACAAGAAATCTCAAGATGACCCTTTTTCCTTCTTGGTAGATATCAAAGATGTAGGGGCGCACTCCAATTATCCTCCAGACTCCTAGTAACATGCGTGATCGTTTCCGCAGAAAGACGGTGTCCGACCAGGTGAACCCGGTTATGACCCTCGGACGTTATATATTCCCAAGAAGGCTTGGAATGACTTCAGCCCTTTCGAGAAACAAGTATGTCACGGGTTAGTTAACATGGTTGTTCATGTTTGGATTCGTGTCTACAGTTCTGGGAGATCAAGCAGAATCATTTCGATACGGTTGCGTAGTCTCCACTTTTCTCCCGAATCCATGAACTGACTCGATGAGTCAGATATTATTTTTTCAGAAAGGGTAAGCTTTGCTTCGTCACCATCATAGCTCTGAAAGTAGACAAGGTATCCTTCTTCCTGCAGAAAATTTCTCGAAGTACGGTAGTCTCTATTCTGAATTCTCCATGATTCATCGTTCACGTATCTTATATTCAGCTGTACGAAGACGACGCCCGGATTGGACACCGAGAATTTGACCTCAAACTCACACAACGTGTAAAGATGTCCATGGTGAGCCTGTTCTAGCATGGACCTCTAGAAGGTTTAACTAACCAGTGTCAGGTCGGTGTACCAGAGATGGCTTTCAACTTCTGGGCGGCGTCAGTATGTTTCCGTATATCAGAGCATAACTAATATTTTTTTTGTAGAAAATTTCTAGCAAAGGGTATTCAAACGCCAATAGAATTGGGCATGAGTGGTTGTAAAAGCTGACGACAACTGTATTGATACTAGGTTATAAAGTTGGTCGCGTCGACCAATCTGAAACCGCGCTTGGTGCAGAGATGCGTGTTGCAGCGAACAAGTCCAGAGGCAAGATTAGTGATGACAAGCCAAAAGAGAAGATCGTGCGCAGGTGTGTAGTTTATTTTTGTCAACGTATTTTCTGTCTAACTGGACTTACAGAGAGCTAAATAAAGTCTATACCAATGGCACACTGGTCGACGCTGAGCTACTTACCGACGACCAAGCTGGCCATTGTCTCTCTATCCGGGAAGACGAGGAAGGTGGTGAATACGGGAGTTTTGGAATATGCATACTAGACAGTGCAACAAGCGAGTTCAACTTGAGTAGTTTCGATGATGACGTATGTCGTACAAAGCTCGAAACGCTTATCCGACAGCTACGACCTAAGGAAATCTTGTACACCAAGGTGCAGCGAACAATCACCTCTCATTTACCTAATCCAATGCTCTTCATCGACGTAGGGTAATTTGTCCGTGGCGACAATGCGGCTGCTAAAAGTTATTCTTCCGGCAACCTGTCTTTGGACCAGTCTCCGTGACGTGGAGGGTTTCGGCTACGACAAGACGCTTAGTGAATTAAAAACACTGTATGCTGTTGGTGGCGAAGACACCATGGACGACGACGACTACGATATGGTCCCGACAGCTATCCGAGATATGTTTGGTTACAAGAATGCAACCGAAGCCCTCGGTTCCATGATGTGGTGCGTCGTACTTATCTACCTGCCGAAATGCGGCCGGACTTAGTAAAGTCCCCAGGTACCTTCGACAGCTGAACATAGACAAAGACCTTTTGACAATGAAGAATTTCAATGTATATGATCCGATGAAAAGGGGACAAGGCCTTATACTCGACGGGCAGAGTCTGGCCCATATTGAGGTTCTAGTTAATAGCGAAGGGTCCGAGGAAGGCTCCTTGCTGCAACTATTGAGTCGCTGTGTGACGCCGTTTGGTCTGCTCTCTTGCTTATCTCGTCTCTACAACTTCCTGATCTCTTGCTCAGGAAAGCGGTTGTTCCGCATCTGGTTGTGCGTGCCTTTGCGCAGTGTCTCCGATATCAATGCCAGGCAAGCTCCCTTTTGTCTGATGTTGTTCATGAACTGAGAGTTACTCTCAGACTTGATGCAGTGGAAGATCTCATGAATAATTCGACCTTTGAAGCCGAATTTATGGAGGTCGCCAAGGGTCTTCCGGATTTGGAGCGTATTGTTTCTCGCATTCACGCTAAGAACTGCAAAGTCAAGGATTTCCTGAAAGTGCTTAAGGTGACGATATCTATGTTCATGTTTTGATTCTTCCGTTTAACCATCTTCAACAGTCCTTTAGGGTGTTGAGCAAAGGGCTATCTAAATTAGCGGATGCGTCGGAGACTTTTGAATCCAAGACAATTCTCGGGCTTCTCCGCTCCGCTCCGGACCTGCTTCCACATATCAAGAACGTTGAGTCAAGGTTTGAGAAGCCAGAGAAGGGTATGTCTGCTCCATAGTTGTAAAATCTTTGGAATCACAGGTGACGGCATGCAGATAACGATGACCTTTTACCTGTGGAGGGTAAGGACGACGTATACGATGAGGTCGCAGGAGAGATCCATGAACTTGAGAAAGAGCTTGACAAGCTGCTCAAGAAATTGGAAAAACAAGTTGGGTAAATATCGTCCCTTTGTTCCCCTCTTTGTTGCTCTCAACGCGCGGCAATCGCAGGTGCCCCTTACAGTATTGGCACAGTGCACAAGGAAACAAGGTTATTTATCATTATATACTTCGCTTGAGATTGCTGAGCCACCGGTCTAGGATATTTATATGGTTCAAGTTGGTGCAAATCACAAGAATATTCCGAACGACTGGATCAAGAGTGGCGGGACTAAAGTTGGTCTGAAGCAACTCACTCAATCGTTCCCATCGGACCTGATATTTTCAGGCTTTCTCACGATGGGCCGTCCCTTCCCTGAGTGGGACAATCCGACAGCTCAAAGAAGCCCGTGAGCGACGTAGTGCGAGCATTAAAGATTTCAAATTTCGCTTGTTTGCGGAGTTCGACAAGGATCGCGGTGTCTGGCTGCGCGCAATCCGCGTCATGGCAGAGCTCGATTGTCTCTTCAGTCTTGCCAAGTCATCTCATGCTCTTGGAGAACCGGCTTGCCGTCCGCAGCTAGTTGAAGGCGATACAGCGTGGATTGACTTCGAGGAACTGCGGCATCCTGCGATGGCTTTGAGAACGAAGAGCGATTTTATTCCAAACAATGTGAAATTAGGTGAGACGGTGGGAAGGATTGCACTTTTGACTGGTTCGTAGGAGCTTCTGCACATCTTGGATTAGATCAGCTTATCTCCCTCACAGGGCCGAATATGGGGTAATGTATTAACTTTGTGGCGTTACATCAGCTGATTGCAAGATGCTGCAGAGGAAAATCCACCGTAAGTATAAATGATTTTCGAGCCAACAACCCTACTTATCCAAGACAGGTAATGCGCATGACCGCGGCAGGGGTTGTGAGTCTCGTGTGATGACTATCAGCACTATACCTATTGATGTACCACGCTCTACAAAGATCATGGCGCAAATGGGCATGTTTGTTCCTGCTCGGAGTGCTCGGTATGCAACCCATTACTATTGGTTGAGCTGACCCGCTTGACCCGCCTGACTTACGCTTCAGGCTCTGTCCAGTGGACGCTATTCTCACTCGCATGGGTGCTTACGATAATATGTTCTCCAACTCAAGTACGTTCAAGGTTGAGCTCGACGAATGGTAAGGAGTTCATTTCTCATGGAGCTATCCACTCACTCTGATACTCGGCAGCTGCAAGATCATGCGGGATGCAACACCAAAATCGTTCGTGATCCTTGATGGTGCGTAGAATAATACCTGCTCAGGTGGCATGCTTAAACAAGGTCGTTTGGACAGAGCTCGGTAGAGGTACTTCAACATACGTGAGTGTAGTCCTTCCACTAGTTGATGCTTGGTGATAATATCTTTTCGTTAGGACGGGATGGCAATTGCTGGGGTAAGACACGAATTCAGTCTCCTGCTCCGCGCCGCCATCCTCACAATACTCTCACAGGCAGTCCTGCATCGATTGGCCACGCACACTCTAGCCCTTGCTTTCTTTGCAACCCACTACGGGTCCCTGACAGACGATTACGCATACCATCCTAACATCCGGAATATGCATATGAAGACGTTGGTCGACGACGAAAAGCGGGAGGTAAGCACCCCCCGGGTCCCTGACGCAGATCGCCCTTAACACGTCCGTAGATTATATTTCTTTACAAACTCATTGATGGTATCGCAACATCGTCTTTCGGAACACACGTAGCGAGCCTCGCTGGTGTGCCGATGGACGTCGTTGAACGTGCGGAAATTATCTCGAAAGACTTTGCGAGCAAGTTTAAAGAGAGGATTGAAGGGAATCGGAAAAAATCCGCGTCGGCTAGGCTGACTGTTGATGCTCAGGCTGATTTTGCGTATCTATACAAACTTGCGATGGGTGGATGTGAGTTGGATGGGGATGTAGTAAGAAGGCGAGGGGTGCTGAAAGGGATAAGAGAAAGTATGATGGGACGGGGACGGGTAGAGTAGGGAGTGTTACATAATCATAATTTGATGGGGGAAGGGGATGTGATGGTGTGGTGTTGTGTGGATTCCTTGGCTTGACCTGATCGACAAGGCTTGTTGTGTCCTTAACTCGTCCCTTCCTAAACTCTCCTTCCCTACTCTCTTCTTTCCATTTCTCTTTCCACTTCTCATCTTCCTTCTCAATTAAATCTTCCTCTCTGATGGCGTCCCAGCATAGTTCCTCGCCCGATATTTCTTACGAATCTGCCGAACCACAGCCTCACCCCTACTTACATGATCCACTTCTCTACATCTCCGGTCTTCCTCATCATGTAACCGATGAGAACCTAGCCATTGCATTCGGTAACTGCGCGCCTTTTCGTCCTCGTATAATACGAGATGGCACGTCCAATGTGCTCTCGGGTATCATTGAGTTCAGAACTCTAGACAAAGGTGCGCATCCCGGCCCCATTGACATCGCCGCTTCCTCGATCTTCGTGCTGACGGACACGCGTCTTAACGCGTGTTTCGCAGCCGAGAGGGCGCTTGCCACCCTCCATGGGCGTCCGATCTCAGACCTATCACCGCCCGCCATTCTCGTGCTCTCGCCTTATCCTCCGACTACTCCCCCGACACCTCTTCCACCCCCGAACGCGTCTCCACGCCTTGTGAAGCATCTTCCGCCAAATTACACGGACTCCCAACTCTACGATCTCTTCCGTCCTTTTGGCGCGCTCGCTTCAGCGCACACCTCAGCCGGTTTTGGTAAAGGCACCGGCGTGATTGAATTTTGGAGAGAGGAAGATGCACGTCGTGCTGAAGAGGCTTTGCACTGCACCGAGATCGAAGGGAGGAACATCGCCGTTCAGTTGTATCAGCATCGTAGAACGAGCGGTGTCATATCCGAGTTCAGCCCTAGCGCTCCTCCATTTGTTCCATCCAGTTCGGCTTATCCTACCCCGTACCCAGCACAGGTGAGTTTCCTAGGTGATGATTTGCTTCTTTCATTCTCATTCTTTATCAGTACTCTCCCCCAACGCCGACCCTATACCACCCTCGCACGCCGGTCCCATTTATTCATGGTCCGGGCCAGCAGGTTCAACTTGCACCCCTTCATGGCCCAGGCTCCAACAGCCACAGTGGTTTGATTGACCCATGCAACTTGTTCTGCAAAGTACGCGTTCTTCAGCGCTTATCTGGGCTTTTGCTCAAGATCCCTTTAGAATCTCGACCCTGAGATCGATTCAAATGGACTTTTCAGCCACTTTCGCAAGGTAGGTCCCGATGTACTCCCGTCGTCAACGGTGCTTATGTCGCGCAGTTTGGTCAAATTGTCAGGTATGTTGGGATAACGAACGATATTGATCTCGTCACTCATCTTGTCAAAGTGCTCGTGTCATGCGCAACGAAAGCGGCGAGAGTCGCGGCTTCGGCTTTGTATCATTTCAAACACCAGACCAAGGTCCGTTAGGTCCTGCTTTCGCAGAGCAATTGTTCTGAAACTTTTTGGCATAGCTTGCGCCGCGATGCGTGGCATGAATGGTGCTCTCTTGGGCTCCAAGCAGCTGGTCGTCCGATTGCACGAGCCAAAGCAACTGCGTCAGGAGAAGCTCGCTGCACGGTTCGCGGGCCACAATGGCCACCCTCGCAGCGCTAGTGGCGCCACGAGCCCTACTGCCAGCGAAGGAGGAGAAAGCTACGCCGGATGGCCGAGCCCGGGTGCCAGGTCCTCAATTCTAGGTTCCCCTGTTGGTCACAATGAACGGTTGGAACGACCCCGGAGAGGGTCTGGCAGCTACTACAACGTAGGCACCGATCGCATTTCTCTGCATCGTATCTTAACTCTCGTACAGGCGGCCCTTGCAGGGACTTTGAGTCTACCCATGCGTTACGACGATTTGTCTGCACTTTCTCCTGTAGTTCGCAAGGAAGTCCTCAAAGGCGAGCTCAGCCGGCGCCTCACGTCCATGCGCACTATACCCGCCCCAGAAATTGACACAATTGTCGAATCACTCGTTGGGCTATCTCTCAGTGATGTTGTATCTGCCATTCAAGACCCTGCCAGGCTTGACGAACAGATTCAGCGTGTCCGTAATGCCTTTGCCTCCTCCGCAGTGACACCCCCAACGAAGACCCCGTCACCTGCAAACTCCCAGGACTCACGTTTGCTTGACACAAATGCCCTGAATGCGACGGCCTCTGCACCTGAGCACCCCTCGACACCCATCTCCGTTGCTGCTTCTCTATCGACACCACCACGCACCTCGTCGCCTTCAGGTTCAGTTGCGCCAGCCACCAACTCGGAGCGTGAGCGGATCTTGGCCGCAGTGACTCGCTTGGAACCCGCGCGCGCCGTCGATCTGACTGATTTGTTGATGAGCCTCCCGAAGCGTGAGCGTGCAATGTGCCTGTTTAATGTCGAGGTGTTGCGTACCAAATTGGTCGACGCGAAGGTTGTTTTAGATAGCGATGACGGGGCCGATCAGTCTGCCACTAACCCTGCTTCCCAAGCTATTCCGGAGCCCGTCACGCCACAGAGCAGACGTGTTATTCCAGCGTCACACGAAAGCACCCCACGAACCCCAGATCTTTCCTCTCGCGGTGCATCTGCTGCTGCATCACCCACACCTGCAACCCCCAGCACGACGCATACCGTTGCTTCACTTGCCCGGCTGCCTGCAGCGGAGATAATCAAGATCGCAGCCTCACCGTCAACAACAGGTTTACCGCTGCCGAAAGCTGATCCAGCGATCGTATCGGAGACAGACAAATTTATTGACTCCTTATCGGATAAACCGATCCAGTCACAGAAACAACTACTCGGTGACAAGCTGTGAGTGTTCTAGTTGCAATCTATGTAATATGAGTACTATGTGTCTGACCAGCTGATTAGTTTCCGTGTGATCAAATCATTTGGTCTGAAGCAGGCTCCAAAGCTCACAATTGCGCTCTTGGATTGTGACGATCTTCGCTCCCTTGCGCACTTGATGAATAGCTACCCTTCAGTGTTAAAGGAAAAGGCCATTCTCGTACAATCATCTCTACAGAAGTAAATTCACAACCCCTGGTTCAACACGAGGGCCTTTGTGGCCAGCCACGATTCCTCCAACTTCACACAATGAACCTCGTCCTTTCGTCTCAAAATTCCTTCCCTACAGAGCAGCTTTCTTCATTACCCACCGCTTCCAGATCTATCAGATCTTTCAATGACGCTGATCGAGGCGGCTGTGCTGATACCTCATTTCATATAATTCGGTTTGCGTCGCCTTCTCCCGTCTACCTCCCTGGATTGGATTCCTGTGCATCTAAGTGGAAAGGTTGATCTGTCTCCTTTATAATGATTACCCTGCATATTCACTGTCGTCAGGCTTGTGTTATCTGACTTTACGATACGCTTTGTTCTTCCTTTACTGCTCTTCTAACCTGTACACCGTTGTGCGGCGTTTTGTCAATATAGTGTTGAACTTCCCTTGATGCGATCACATGATGTTCACGCGATTAAATGAACGCGTTGACGGATATTCCCGGCGAGCGCGACAAGTGCCACCACCACAACCATCATGACGCCCCCAGAAACTGATAATGTTTTTCAAGATGAGCAGCCTACCATTGTCGATGGTGATCTCATAGAGGCAGCTAAGGAGAACATTCAACCCCTCGCCTCTGGCCGCAGAGCCACTACACTCTCGGCAGTCCTCTCCACTCCCCATGCACAGCGCGAGTCTAAACTCTCTGCTGTGCGGAACCGCCTGCGAATCAACGTCGAGATTTCCCTTGAGGATGACGATGACAATCCCTTGGAAGCATACTGTCAACTCGTCTACTGGACTCTCGAAAATTATCCCCAAGGACACAGCGCGGAATCCGGGCTGCTTGAGCTTCTAGAAGAGGCCACACGTGTCTTGAAAGATCACAGAGATGGAATTTGGAGAACCGATTTGCGATACCTCAAGCTGTGGGTATTGTATGCCAATTACGTGGAAAGGCCGACCATCATCTACCGATACCTTTTGGCTAACGAGATCGGAACAAGCTTTGCGTTATTATATGAAGAGTTTGCCATTGTGCTCGAACGCAATGGGAGGTACAACATTTTCCTTGTTTTCAGTTACCTACACACGCGCTGAATGCCACCATAGGCGGGTGGATGCCGATGAAATGTATCTCCTTGGCATAAACCGCCAGGCATCCCCAGTTGAACATTTACAATCCAAGTATCGGGAATTTCAGAAGCGCATGATGCTCGCCACACCTCTAGAAGTCACACCGCCACTCGAACAGCCGCCGCCAACAGTGGCGACGGCGACTCGCCGTAAAGTCCTGGGCGAATCGGCTTGTAGGTCAGGATCATCGACACGATCGGCGTACTCGACGCCTACGACGGCATCTTCTATTCCCCAAGGGGATGTCTTTGGCCCGGCGTCGGGTCCATCCCTGCGACCCAAGTCAAATGCCCGGATGCAGATCTTCGTAGATCCCTCCGGAGCTTCTGGGGGAGAAGCGCAGGCAGCTGGGGAGGCAAAAGCGACAACGCCATGGAATGAGCTAGGTACGCGGAAAGAGCGGATAAAGGAGAACATGCCGAAAGTTTCAAAGTTAAATGGGACAACCCTGCGGCAGCCGGGGCGACAGCAGCGCGTCGCATCCGCGCCTGTGGCGTCAACGTCTCGAATCCCTGTATTCAGGGATCCTGCACCGGGTGAAGGGGACATGATGCCCCCACCGCCGCCGCACTCTGGTACCGAAGGGGCTAATAAAGAAAGAGAGATCGCGCCAAAAACCCCTGCGCGTTCTTTGATCATGCCTTTCAAGGACGATGTGAAAGAGACACCCGCTACACCCAGATTTGTACCATTTAAAGATGATCTTGTAAGTGTTTGCATGCTACAGCGAAGCGAGCTGCGTTCTTAAGGAATGTCTTAGCCGAGCACCCCATCTACATCAGTTCCGCAGAGCATCATGAAAGTGAAGACAATAGGGACAAGGGGGCAATTAGCATCTTCAGAAGCGGAAGCTCTTAGAAAAGATCCGTTCAAGAATTATGCGGACAAGCCCTTGGAAACGGAGTAGTTAGTAGTTAGAGTTAGTAATGATATCGATATCGTGACTTTGCCACCAAATACGACCTTGAATCATGTCTTTCACAAAGGTTGCTTTGTACCCTCCAAATCCCGCGACTACCAGAGGGGCATCCACTCGGCTCAGTGCAAGCAAAGGGAAAATTGTATACACTAACGGCAAGACTGTTTTTGTGAGCACCCATCGCATCGAAACCGTCAGAGTTAACATCTGAGCCATCCATCCGTACACAGATCCGCGATATCGATGTTAGCACCTCCTCTTCATGTCTGCTTCAAAGTTGTTCTGATCGTCAGGGTAATACGCAAAGAACCCCGCACTTGGAGTATCATACAATGGTCACGTCCAAAACACGACTGTTGCACGCATATCTCCAACCGGATTCTACTGTGCCTCGGCTGACACGTCTGGGACCGGTACGCTTTTTGTTTTAACTTCTTCCCTCTCGCATCCACTTTGGATCTGACTTTTTGCGGGGGCTAGTTCGAGTTTGGGATACCGTAGGCGAGGATCAAACGCTCAAAGGAGAGTACAAAGTTATCTCTGGAAGGATGTGCGCTTTTTTCCCTCACTGTTTCCTCCCTGATCACAAACGACTTACGCCCCTCCTTCCCTCCCAAATCCCCGCGGCTTCCGCTTATCAGTAACGACCTCGATTGGGACGGCGAAAGTAAACGTATTATCGCCATCGGCGATGGGAAAGACAAGTGTGTGAACTCAAAAGAGGGCTCGTAGAGTTTTCATTTGACCCTGCTGTGTCTCTTGGGGAACAAGATTTGGTCACGCATTCATGTTCGATTCTGGTTCCTCGACTGGAGAGATAATCGGACACTCCAAGGTGCAGTATCTGGCCCATGCTTGCTTGATCGGGTGACATTGAGGTCGATTATTACGTCCTTTCAGGTCATTAACGCCGTCGCGATCCGACATCAACGGCCATTCCGCGCTGCGACAGCTGGCGACGATAATCTAATCGTCTTCCACCAAGGTATTCCTGCCTCCTTGTGTACGTCCACCCCCAGCTTCTCAATTCAATCCTAGGGGCTCCCTATAGGTACGATAAGGCAAGCATCGTCATCTCATCATGTGCCATACATATAGCTGAGCTACGCCTTCTTGAAGAACAGACGATCAAAACCCACACCAAGTTTGTCCAGGACGTACGGTACGCGCCGAGTGGGGACCACTTTGCGAGTGTCGGATCGGATGGAAAGATTTTTCTATATGAGGGAAAAGCGGGCGAAACACTAAGCGAATTCTCTGGGGGCCATGCAGGCACTGTCGTAAGTCAGGCACGTCTTCTCGGCTGATGACTTAAGTTCAAATGCGGGCTTTCGTGGCTCGTAGTATGCCCTCAGCTGGAGCCCTGACAGTAGGGCTATCTCGACTTGTTCTGCAGACACAACCGTCAAGCTATGTAAGTTTGATATTCTAAAGCACGTTCTTTCAGTACTGACATTGCTGGTCTTCAGGGGACGTAGAGACCCGCAAGGCAACTACAACTTATACCCTCGGAACTGGACTTCAGCACCAGCAAGTTGGAAATGTGTGGAGCTCGCCGGATATTATCGTTTCTCTGTCGTTTTCCGGGGAGTTGAACGTCTTCGATAGACGCAGCGGAGA
>QFDX01008648.1:0-16586 GCA_003315875.1 Lactifluus piperatus | reverse complement strand
CCACGGCGAGTGAGATTCACACCCTAGTCCTACGACACGGACCTAGACAAGTTCTTGTCCTTCTCCCCAGGACGTACAACGTAAGACCAACTCGTTGGAATCAATTTTTGATCTGTTGACCATCTGTAGGAGCTACTGGCAACTACCCGCTCAGTGTTCGGCTCTTCCCTTGCTTCAATCGTTGTCTTTGAAACTAGCGACCTCAATATTTGCCGGGATGCCGCAGTGGAGATACATCCGGATGCATGGGAAGCAATTGCGTTGTCAGTGAGTTCAGTTGCCATAAAGGACAAGGATCATGTTTCTCCTCGAGGTGATGGTGGGCGCTACCGCTCTCTCTCTAATTGTCACTCACATATGCGCTAGAAACTCAAGGTGGAAAAGACAGCGGAACTCCTCAGCGCTCTCACACCCGGGATAAAGCCAGTTTCACTCCACAGCGCGCGAAAAAAGCCGCGTTTAAGTTGTCTGACGAAGAGATCGGCGTCAGCGGCGCCGCCACCAGTTATGATGACGCCCGGGATAGCTCGCCGACCGATGACTTAGGTGACGAAGGACTTGGGTCTTATGATGACGATTTTGACGTTACCCCTGCTGTACGGAAGGGGAAGGGCAAGTCGCGAGCGCGCATTGAATCTGATGGTGAGCGTGATGATGATGAGGGGCCCACTGAAGGGTCCAGTGTTGCAAGATTGCCGGCTTCATACACTTCGCGAAATGCCACAATTGAACCGTCGTTCTCTATCCTCCCTTCGCTACCCAAACGCTCCACGCCTGCTGCTTCACCGCAAAACACAGTCCGTGGAGGCGCTTATAGGTTATTTTCACCCAGAGCCAAGTCGGCCCTAATCAAGCCTCCTATTCCGCCTCCTAAGCCCTCCGAAGAGGAGAAAGAAGCTAAACTACTTGCCCACGATGGTGCCTTGGATGCTTCCTCTAGTCCCGAGAGTCAGTTCCTCTACCAGATCTTACCACACGCATAAGCACTAATACCCACATCTCACCAGAGATGGCGCCTAAATCTTCTTGGTCGAAGGATACCCAGGACGACAGTCCGTTTATTAAATCCCGTCGTCCTATCAAACTCTGATATTCCGCATTAGGAACAGACCCCCTCATTGAACCAACGACCAAGCCGCAGCTCAAACTCCAAGTGTCCTCTACTGGGGCTCCAGCCAATGCTCCTCCTGGCAACAAAATGCTGATCACAATCCGACACCTACCAACTGAGAAAGAAAACAAATTCAGAGTAAAAGGGTCCCACACCGTCGGCCGGGTCCTCACCAGCGCGTGTGCCGCCTTCGGGCTTAATGCTGATGGGTATGTTTACTTGCCTTGTTTGGTCCTTTGGGTCCTGCTTCCTCCACTCTACGAACTGACAGTTTATTCTTACCGATACGCTAGTGCCGCTTTAGTACTATGGACGGAAGAGGATGGCCTCGAGATGTCGTATCCTTGCGGAAACGATTGGTCAATGAACAGCACCGCAGAAGATGGCTGCACATTTAACATTGAGCTCGCAAAGTAATAAGGGCCATGTGTATGTATGATATCAATACCGGTGTCGACTGGGGAACTTCACGCTACTACCTTATCCGTGCTTCTTATCCACCAACAGTAATAGATGTTATCTAGTTATATGTCGGTGTCACTCAATGACCAACCTATGGCGGATTGTTTTCTTATCCCGGTTACATGCGATGTTCTGTTATGCTTATACTACTACTTGTGACTAGTTGCTTGTACTACGTTCAGTTGTGTATGTATGAGTACTGGAGACTAATCACCGTACCTTCGGAGGGTTTACAAGTTGGAAGGGTTCATTATACATGTAGTATGTTTAAATTCCCTTGGTCGCGAATGAACTTGTGAACGACAGCATCACCAAAATATGGGGGACGTGTTTTACTCCAACCTCGGATTTTCTGACCAGTGAAGGTAATGCTAGACGCACATAGCGACCTGGTCTCGGCGCAGGTCGTCCACATGGCTTCAAGATTAAGACCGACAAGACGTCAGCTTGTCCCGTAATTGGTATACTCTGCACAGAGTTCAACGCTTACGGTAGTCGGGAAACGCAAGATCGATCCTGGAACCCAACGTTGCAACCAGGGCTTGCCCAACCAACAATTTGGCCGACCTTTTGCGACTCGGAGTCATCTTGCCAGTGGAGCCGAGGCTTCCAGCTAAAGCGCTAAAGCCTGACACACCCGATCCTTTTCCCAAAGTTACAGATATATTTTGCCAACTTCCCTTATCTACATAGTTTTATCAACTAGAGGCTGTTCACCTTGGAGACCTGCTGTGTTTATGAGTACGACCACGAGCTATAATTCATCGGTCCTTCAAGTTGTCTTGCAAAAAAACCCATCTGAACGCAATCACGACTGATCAACAACCTCCAACCCGCAACGAAGGAAGAAAACCACCCATTTCACCATGGTTCGTTCGGTTCGGCCCACCACTCCCAAGGATTACGCTGGGGAGGCTGAGTTTCCTCCACAGCCGGCTGTACGAGCGGTCTGCGGGATGTATTACCCAGCGGTGCGCGAGCAGCTGTGGCAATAGGCCCTGCTCCTGTAGTAGCATTCTCCCCTCTGGTGTTCCAACCGCGCTCGCGCGACCTCTTCCGAGTCCGCCCTGCCCGCTCGTTCTGCGCGCCGGCCAGTCTCTCCGTTTTAGCCGCTGTCTTGGCAGTCTTTGAAGCCATGGCTGAGGACTGGGACGCGGCTATTGGATCCGCCCAGGGTTCGTTCTCATAGGAGGGAAAACCACCCTGCGCGAGTGTAGTTTCGAGCGGAATGGGTATGGAGGCAGGGGCCTTAGCCGCGCGCCGCGTGTTGCGCGCGTATGCAGACCGAGGCTCCTCCTCCGACGCTGTGCCGGTGCCACGGAAGACTTTATTTTTGGTATTGTTGGGATTTGGCTTGGTGCGGGCGAGGCGCGCATTCGCGATAAATGAGGCACGACGCGCATTGTTGGCCGTGGAGCGTGTGTCATCATTCTTATCCAACTGTGGGTTGATTGGAGAGGGAGGAGTGTCGGGGCTTGTCGTTCCCTCGCACTTGCCTGTGGGGGGAGCGTCCCGTCAACATCAGATACTTGGCTCGTTTTCCATCAGCAAAGCACATACCTTGAGCGGGTAAGCTATTATCCTCGTTCCCACTGTTATCATTATCGTTGTCGTTGTCGTAGTCGCTTTCTCTTTTTACTCTTATAGATCCATCCATGCGACGTTGTGGCTGGTCGCGCGATGTTCTTCCGTACTTTCTTGAGAACCTTCTCCCACTGAGCCTTCTTTATCATGCGCTCTTCGCTCTGATCCCAGAGTTCGGGGCATATCTGCTCTTCTTTGTCCGTTCCCACTCTCCTGATCCTCGTTGGGAAGTCCCGTCGCGATCCACCGTACCGATCCGAGAGGTCCTCCTCATCCGCCTCGTCGTCAGTCGGGGTGCAGGGCATGCTGCAGTCACCGTCTAGTCCGTCACGCGAAGCGGCGCTGCTCTCGACTGAGGCAGCCTCTGGCGCGCCGCAAAAGAAGCCTGCCCTAGCGGGTACAGTCGAGAAAACTGGCTTATCTTCTTCAGCGTCGTCAGAGTCTTGCTCCGCGTCAAGGCGCTCGACGTCCTCGCTCCAGCTGAAGTGCTCGTATGCGCCGATTTGCGATGGCGGTTGGTTAATGCCGAGGGCTGGGGGCGGTGTGGAGCTTGGAGGTGGTGGGAGGCCTGGGGGTGCAGATAGGCGCGATGATAGGGGTAGACCCTGGGGAGGTAAGAGACTTGCTGGTGGCACAAAGGGAGGCGCAGAGGCCCTCAATGGCCGTGTGCTGGGTCTCTGACCGCCGTTGACAGTACCGAGAACACTCGGTCCCACGGCAGAAGGTATTGAAGGTTTGGTACAAATCGGAGGTCCGAGTTTTGCTGGAAAGCGGTATATGAGTATGTTGAATCACGGAGGAAAACAAAACGTACGGTTATTGGCTCCCGCAGAGTCAGGAGTTGAGGCCACGACAGTAGATTCGGAAAGGATAAGGGACCGAGCATCGTCAGTCCGCGCAGCTTTCTTTCCCTTTCCCTTTCCCTTGGGCGATGACGTACCAGCGTCCGGAGAGGTAAGACCGCTTCCAGCTGCAGAGCACTCCACAGATCCGACTGGAGTACCAGATTAAGTTACAGAAAACGTGGCGGAAATGAAACCAAGCGGTGAGTGATACCTATTTGTTTCGGGAGAACGAGAGGCATAGGAAATGCACTTTGTGGAAGAGGGCGGCATAATAGCTCGCCCGTCTTATCCTCTGAGGGCACATGACAGTAGGTTGGTTTGGGATACGGGTACTTGACCCTACTGCAGGAGGGCATTGTCAATGACCGAGCCCATAATTGGATTGTCAGCGCTTACGTGTTGTCAGGGCTCCAACTTCGGAACCAATGTTCTTCGACCCACGTCCGTCGCCAACCTGACCATCGATGAGTAACAAGTAACTGCACCAACACTACTATTGAAACACACCGTTCTTCTCTACCGAATCGCACGTATCGAGATTGCAGTAGAAGATTCCGGACGATTGGCCGACCTCTTCTTCAATCGGTTCCACCAACATGTTTGACCAAGAGTGCAGACCCAACACATCATCGAACTTATCAAATTCGCAATCCAACTCGATAATAACCATTTCTGGGGACTGAAAAAAAAAAAGAAAGGACGAATTATGGGTTAAGGTGGAAACGCGACGCGGGGGGAAAATCTCAGGCTTACGGTTGGTTTGTAAAACATGGCCTGGAGAACTTTTTTGCCCGTAAAGCACGCGAGCCAGTGCGCAAGTGCGCGCCGATCCGCTGGTAGGCCCATATTGGTGTTGAGTGGATATGGATGGACGACCACCAGATATCTTGGCTCGACGTCGGCCGGCGGGGGGGACGGCTCACGTTCTGACATCAGCTAGGACTCGGATGGCTTAAAATGTTCGCGTTGTACAGTATATATACCCCACTGCCACAAGGGCGGAGACAGATGAGGCAGTTGAAAGGGAAAAGAAAGAGCTATATCGTTTATCGAGTGGCTTGTCCGATGAAAGGCCGTTGGATGATCTTTTGTAATGAGGATCTGCCATCCAGTTTATGTGAATTTATGTGAATTGACAATAACCTAGCCCAGATTCGATGAAAGTAACAAGTGCGCAGTGTCCATGAGACCTCTGAACGCAGCATCCGCAGTTCATAAAGATGTCTTGCTTCAATAACGCCACGACCCAATCTAGCTATAACTAGGCACATAAAATCCCGCAGTCGACCACTCAATTCTCTTGTAGCACAAATCCGCTGATGGCCTCGACCAAACCGTCCGAAGCCTTTACGGTCGTCACCCACTCAGGTAAAAACCTGCGTGCCTCGTCCAGTGCCGGGATCCGCGCTCCACCTGGTCCATCATTCCACAGGCACGAGACCCGGCCCATGATCACCTTTTGTTCGCCAGGGTCTGCATCAATGTCCAGTTCGACTTCGAAGCGCGAGCCCCACCCACGCGCCCAAAGCGTCAGCAAGTGAATTTCTTTCCCTACAGGCACTTCGAACGCGCTCCACGCTTCGTTTGCGCTACTCTCCGTACTCTCGCTCCCGCTCAAGACCTGCCGCGCGCGTGCGCGGTATCGCCGAATAGTATGGCTGTCCATATAGACCCTGCAATTGCGCGTTTCGACACCCTCAAGCTCGATACGGAGTGAGGCAGGCCCGAGGCGCGTGGCATTCGCGAACAGCCACCCGTCTTTATCGTCTCTTGAGTCGGGGATCGACGGATAGAGTGCCGGTGGGACATCCCATGAACATGTTGTCAGGCCCGGCCGCAGCTTGCCTAGCTCACACTGCCCGTCACTGTCCCTCTCGTCGGCATCGTGCCACGATGATGGCAAGGTGGCCATGAGGCGGGAGCCGTAGCCTTCGATCATGCTTAGCTGCGTGACGGCTCGCGTCAGCTGCGGACGTGAGATTGACGCGGTCAGGTTTGTGAGTTCAGCCTCGTGAGCAAAGAACACCTTGAGCCGGGCGCCTGGGGTGAAGGGAGGCGCAAACCAAGCGTATGTAGTAGACGTGATAAAGATGACGAGCATAATGGTGGTGAGTACGCGATGTACGTTATGCACAAAGGGTGCCAATGAGAGAGCGACAAGGAACGAGAGCAATGAGATGGCCGCATACACTATTTAAGTAAATGTTAGTCAGAGTTAGCTAAACTGCAGCACGTGCGGGAGATTTCCCATACCTATACCAACTGAACCGCCATCTGGGATGGTTTGAGGCATAGCGCATATCCAAATGGCAAAAATTGCACCCAAGTTTACCACCGGGGCCGTCGCCGAGAATAGAAACTGAAAGATCCACCAGAAAGGCGCTTCATCTTGAATCTTCTCTTCTAGCACCAGCGAATCAGTCGAACTGTCGTGTTGCTCAAGTAAAGGTGTGGTCTCGGAAGCCTCAACCCCTTCTTGACGAGAATCTACTAGATCCACCTGGCTGGTACCCCACGGACGCTCAAACACGCCCAGGACTATCGCCACAAGCAAGGATCCGTTCCAGAGCGGAACCCAGTATAATCCTGCTATATTGACGACTCGCGTCAGTATCGTTGTTCCAATAAGGAGGGTCCAGGTAAGCGCGTAAAGCTCGATCAGGATGATAGATCGTTGTTTTCCGGCAGGAATGGGGCGTAAACGCTGAGACAATTGAAGGGGAACAGCCAGGGACAAATAGGCCAATGTGAACGCGGAAAGCGAAATGGCCACTGGGTGGGCATGAGCCGTCTACACCGGAGTTAGTGCTACAGTCATTTACAGGCAGAGATAGTTACGGACGTTAGGATTCAACTTCAAAAAGCCGATTAGGAGCCCCACTTGAGCGCTAACGCCCAGGGTGATGGCCAACCAGAACCGGCCGTATCCTCGGAGATCCAAATCTGCCATTGAGTTTGTAAACGTAGCCCAGGTGACAGGATGATCGGCTGCCGCCCGAGAAGGGGGGGTAGGAATAAGGGGTCCAATAGAAAGGCGAGATATGAATTCATGGAGTCGTTGGGAGAGAGTGATGAAGCTGAGACCTGCAAAGAGAATAGGGCCCATAGCGATGAGGACTATCTCGACCACCAGCAACACGTGAAAGCGGAAGGCGACGAGATACACGCCGAATACTGGATACACGGGTAAGTGAAAGGGAACCAGTCGTGGATTAAATGTTATTTACGTTCAAAATATACAGCCCTTTCTTTCTGATCACTTGAACTACTTTCTGACCGGTTGTTGAGGATCTTGGTGCCCACCGTGCGTAGCAGTTCCATCAAGGCCCACAGGGATCTCCGCGCACTATCAACGCCCATTCCTCGGATCGAGTCGTCCATGGTATGGTATCGTGACCGTACGTTATAAAAGGCAATGTCTGCTCCCTGCATGCCACCTCCGGGGCCGTCATATCCGTGACCAGTGGTATTTGCTGTTACATCATCGATTGGCAAGGAGGAAGTCTCCCGGATGCGGGGAGCAGAGTAGACGGAATAATCTGTGTCTGAACGGATGACGCCTCGATCCCAGGCATCTTGGGAAAGTACATTTGCGTGTATATGTTGTGCAGAGCGAAAATCCTTCAAGACGTCATATGATGTAGTCCGAAAGAGGAAAGGGCGGCTAGGAAAAGTTTCAGACAGAGACTAACGGGCGAACCACATGGGTCATACCCCCCAGACCCTGCGCCCTCCACGTTGAGGAAGGTTGATGTCAAGGTCGACCAAGGGTGTCGCAGGAATCTGTAAGAGGTTATGTCAGAATCCGGAGAATAAATAGAAAGCGACGCACGAATGAGCACCGTGAAGGCCATCCTCTTCACCATTGTTGATGTTAAACACTGCCGTCCGCCTCGGGCGATTCTTGGACAGATAGGTGATCATTTGTATAAGTGCCGCGACACCCATGGCATCATCAGTCGCTCCGGGAGCTGTAGAGACAGAATCGAAGTGGGCCGAGAACAGAACGGCACTATCTATTCATAAATTCGATTATATTCTGCTGGGGAAAGGGGCGGAAAGACACACTCTTGCTGACATTGTCGGTACCATCGACTTTGACGAGAATGTTCATTCCTTGGAAAAACACGGCTCTGGAACCATCCAAGAAGGCAGCATTCGTTTTAACATCATCCTCAAGGTGAATGAAATCGTGCTCTCGCGTTGTGAACTGTAATCTTCCGAGGAGGAAATCGCGCACGACGTCATTTTGACGGGAGTTGTAAGGGTGAGGATAATCTGCGATCTATTGAAATTGAAAGACAGGGTTCAGAGCAGATAAAATGGCTTTTGACAACTTACAAAGTGCAGGTCTCTGTACGCACGGTCAACACTCAAGCCCAGGGCACGCTGATTCTGAAGGCCAGGAACTGAAGGGGCATAGGAAGTTAGATAGAGTGAGGTGAATATGGACAAGTAAAAGAGGGACGCAAGAGCCGTGGTAGAACGAGTGCGAAAAGAGAAAATATGTCGTAGAATGGAGGAGATGGTCATTTTGTCGGTGGCAATATCAATATAATAGCGATCATGTTCGCTATTAGACTCGGACCATATCCTCGTGGCCGCTACTACAGACACTCTTCTCATGTCGTTCGTATACCCACAGCTAACGTTTATCGTTTCGGCGAATCCAACAACGCCCAACCTGTACTCCGTTCTGTTGACTGGACCGTTCGAGAGGGAGAGAGCTGGGCAGTTGTTGGATCAGGTGCAGGAGACAAGACAGCATTGCTCGAGGTGGGCCATGGATTAACAGAGACCTCCTGCGTTTACTTACTTACAAGCAATACGATATGTAGACCCTTGTCGGAAACATGCGAATATCTCCTCCTCCCCCGGGTGGGCCCCTCCCATCTCTGGCGCTCAAGTCACGTAACATATACTTTGTCTCATTCGCTCATCGACCACGCGCATCGGGCGGTGCGTTCTACGACTACACCGCTCGCTATGGTGCTGTGCGTGAGGAGGATCGGATCACTTTGCGACAAAGTATGTTCCCCGAAGAAACTGGTCCCGTACAAGACTCCATAAAATCATTCATCGTGGATGACTCTTCGAGGGATCACAAGCAGAACGACCCACCCTCGAGGACACGATGGTTCGAACAGTTGACAGAAAAGTTGCGACTCAATCACTTGCTCGACCTTCCCTTAGTGGCACTTAGTAATGGGCAGACTCGCCGAGCCAGGATCGTAAAGGCGCTTCTAGAACAACCCGATATCCTTCTTCTTGACGAGCCTTTGAGTGCGTTTTTGTTCATCTTTCTAGATAAAACCAGGCTCAAGTTTAATTCGCTTAGCTGGGCTGGACTTTGAAACTCGTCCTACACTGCTTTCTCTTCTTCACTCGGTTCACGTCTCCAATAATCCTCATATTATCATGGGTCTGCGCATGCAGGACCCAATTCCCGACTGGATCACTCACATAGCTTTGGTGCAAGGGGGGCGTGTAATGACAGGAGAACGGGAAACCATCTTGAAGGAACTGACACCACATACTCGTTCAGTGGCCCCCATCCGCGCCCCAGGTTCAAAGGTGCAAGCAGACATCTTGGTCGACATGCAGAACGTCAATGTCCGATATCATGAACGACACGTGAGTTGGCATTATTGGTAATCGGATTGTTTTACTAGTTTGTTGAAGGTCCTTAAAGACATCAACTGGACTATCCGCGCCGGAGATCGTTGGCATCTCCAAGGCGCAAACGGTAAGCCGACAACTTTTTCACATAATTTCTGAAAAGTGTAACAGTGCGACCCGATCCAGGTTCCGGCAAAACCACACTACTGTCTGTCTTGACCGGCGATCACCCCCAATCCTACACCCAAAGCTCACCTACATCTGCACTCACGCTCTTCGGCGCACCCCGACGCACGCACGCGACGACCCAGCTCCGCGCTCGCATTGGCGTCGTCTCCCCAGAGTTATACAATGCCTGGCCCCGCGCACGTAACATGAGCGTATGGGAGGCTATCGCAACTGGCTTTGACGGCGGCTTCGTCCCGCTCGGCCCGCGTGGGCTCGGCGTCGGCCTACATGGCGAGTTGAACGAACTTGAGCGTGCAGAGCGTGCAGACCGCATCTGGGCGGTCCTGCATGGGCTCGGTCCGCATACATGGGGCGCCGCGGAAGCCAAGAATGATGAGGAATCGGTGGAGGTATTCGCGCAGCGACCGTTCGCGGCGCTGCCCGCTGGCATGCAAAGCATGGTGCTCCTGATGCGCGCCCTTGTTGGCCGCCCGCCGCTCGTGCTGCTGGATGAAGTATGGGCTGGCATGGACGACGGTATGATTTGTGCTGCGCGGGCGTACCTTAGAGGTGATGGTGTCGACGATGAGCAGGCTGTTGTGGTGGTCAGCCATTGGGAAGATGAGGTACCGTGGGGCGTTCAGGATAGTGTGAAGAGGATCAAGTTGGAAGGCGGCGTGGGTACAATCCCATGATGTAAATTCGAGGCGGATATCTTACCCTTTACAAAAGCTCTGTCACGGCGTTCCTAGAGGCCAGAATTGAGGCAGGTCGTTTCATGTCGTGTTGCCAGTGAATGCGCGAGATGCCCGTCAAGTAATTGCATGTAGAACCAATCTTGCAGTATCCTCTGATGGCCTATTAAAGGCAACGGGTCGTGATGTGCACTGGCGAGGACGAAAACGTCGTCAGTGCTGATATACACCTCTCACATACGACTTGACCCCTGGTTGGGGACACTTGTAGAGACTAGGTAGAGTACACTGAACACATTATTTCCTCTACTCTTTCGAACAAATTTCAGAGCTCGAACTGTCCATCTTCTGCGCTACCTATTTGCAAGCCATCCGTTTCGTCGCTCGTCGACCTTTGTCTCTTGAGAATATTGCGGAACCCGGTTATGCCAGTGTAGGGATATGGTAAGAGGGGCCGCCGTTTCGGGTCAACACTGAGTAGCTGTCGTGTGAACTCCATATACCAGACGTTGCTGACCAGGGATTGACTCTGTTGGCTAAAATATTGCAACATCCGGCCACACGACCAAAGGTCTGCGCGGATAGGGCTATACAATTGTCGAGAGCGTCCCTCGCCGATCTCTGGAGCCATCCAAGATGGAGTCCCAAGGAATCGATCGATCATATCCCCAGGGCCATCGACTCGAACAGAGATATCGAAGTCGATTATGTATAATCGACCGTTTCTAACTAAAACATTCTCTGGTTTCAAATCAAGGTGGGCCACGCCGTTGTGATGGAAAAATGCGACCCCTTCAAGGAATTGGGTGGATAATGCTTCCGCTAGCTCGCAAAGACATGGGTTGATTATGAACGCTACATCTAGCCGCTCTGCCTCAGGGAGGACCATAAATGACATGTCGTCCACGCTGAATGCATTGAGCAGCTGGATCGTATGGTTTTGTGGTGATTCTAGTGAATGGAGATACTTGAGGATGTTGAGCTCTTCAGAACCAGAACATAGTAATTTGACGATAACGACATTGCCAGTAGAGTCTCTGGCATACCGCAAGGTCGGCGGTAGCTGCATTGTAGATTAGCAGGCAGACTCATGGAAGAAAGAACCAAAACGAACCTCATCCAATAATTTCCAATCGGGGAACGCTTCATCGTCTTCAGGGAACTCTTCCAACTTGTAACCCAGCCTCTTGAAGGCGGCTAAAAAGTTGCTATGATCGAAAGCCGACTTCTGCTGGGTACCAGAGGCAGCTCCACCACCGTTCCCTTCTTTCTCGGTGCGAACTTGTTTTTTTGGCGGCTGATTGATATCATCGCCATCAGCGCCTTTGGTCCTCTTTGACGGGGTGAAGCCACGCAGGACTTTTTTAGCATACCACCCCAGCTTAGATAGCGACCCTCTGGCATTATGTGACAGAGTGAGGCCCCGAAGGTCGTAAAGAAAATTGTAAAGTTGAAAAAAAAAATCGAATCGTTCCGGGGGATGTCGCAAGTCAAGCCTATCTTCTACATAGGCGACCTAGACAATCAGATGAGCCAACAGCTTTCGTGGGTTACCTGTTCACCTACAGCGTTAATGTTGTTCTCATCGACAAAAAAGAAGTGTCGTATTGCAAGGCCAATCTTTTCAATATAGACTGCCATTATGACAACCCGCCTATTCGTATCTTCGCGAAACCGGTGTCCCAATCTGGCGACACATGCCGCCTGAACGATCATTCGCTCCAGATCGCTAAAATCATTTTGCGATTGAACCTCGACCATGACAAAAGGTAAGTCATAGAATGAAAAGTTAAAGTCACTTTTCGGGGTGTAACCATATCTTTGCCTTGGTACTGGTACGTGCGCGATAAGCGAGCATCGCCACTGAGTATCGCTATTCACCTGTTTAGCCCTGCACATCTTTAAGAAAAAGAACTTACGCTCCGTACGTGAAGGCCGGCGTCCTTAATCGTTTAACATAGCTGACGAGCTGTAAGAACGACGAGTAAACAACACGTTCCTTGACATCTCCAGTTACCGAATCCCACACTCCATCTAGGAACGAAAACGAAAGGAAGTGGAATTCCTTATCAGTAAATTGAATGTCGCGAGTATCGGTGTCGTCGTTTTCGAAATAGTCAGCAAAAGGTCTGCCATTGGCGCCCATGAGGCGTTGAAGGACAGCGATGGTATCCTGCATGACGGCTAGGAAGTGGGAAGAGAGTTGCGGGCGAAAGAACGTACAGAATTAGGGTGAAACTTTTGCTTCCTCGTCAACGTCTCAACAAGGCCCAGTGGGAAAGGCGAAGTTGGGTAAATGTCATTTAAGTCGACGTTAAATTCTCCCTTGCTTCGTGCATTGAAACTGGCATGTACACCGTCGTCCATAAGTTCAACCCATTTTGGGTCTTCCGGAACAGGTTCTTCCGGAACATGTTCCACGGCACCTGAGCACGAATTCCGCGAGATACATGGCATCATTGAGGAACGTCGTAAGAGAGGGTGGGAAGTGAGCAACGATAGTCACCCGCATGCACGAGAAAGTGAGAACATTGACGAAAGGCAATGTACCGCACAGGGGAGAATGATGGATAAATTGGCGATAGGTGGGCGAAGGATAGGACAGGCAGAACGAATAACGATTAGCGCAACGAGAATCAAACGACATATTCGCACGCACTTGTGCCCTCGGCGGTGTCATGCACTTTCGGGACTCGCACAATGACATGAAGGCTCTTTCTGGGGGGTTGTCCACTCCAATGGTCCGATACCTCGT
The DNA here is from genome assembly GCA_003315875.1 of Lactifluus piperatus. Classification (NCBI taxonomy): domain Eukaryota; kingdom Fungi; phylum Basidiomycota; class Agaricomycetes; order Russulales; family Russulaceae; genus Lactifluus; species Lactifluus piperatus. The sequence continues at coordinate 3,347 of QFDX01008648.1, read as the reverse complement.
CGAGAGCATCGAGGCGTTGAGCGTTCGGGATATCCTTCGGCTCCCCATAAGTCGCATTAAGATCTGCCATAATGATGGAAACTTTCCAGATCTCGAGGTCAGAGGGATGCAACTGCGGTCGGGATGGATTTGTGATAAGTCCTTTCAAGTCAGCAACAATCCCGGAGGTTGCTACTTGGATGACAAATATTTGATTGGGGTCATCCCCAAAGAAGAGGCAGTTGAGTTTTAGTTCTAAGCGGATCGTGATAAGCGAAAAGACGGGTATTCTCTAGAGCTCTTCTTACCTTTGTCTTTTTTAGTGATAAACTTTGACATGGTATGGGTAGCAAGTACAGTGGACCTATCAGCGTTGGGGCTCCAACACTTTCCCTTTATAAACGTTTTTAGAGTTAGAGCCCAGTCAAAAGTCCGTAGATGTCAATTGATAGAATATCTTTTTAGACAACGAGAAGAAGAGAGGATGTTCGGTGTCCGCGTCCGGCTTTGTCCCACAAATCTAGTTGCCAAATTTAGTATACATATTACAGTACTTCGCATTTGAAGAAGTCGGACGCACTGCGGTACTCCATTTCCAGATCATTGTGAACTGCGGACGCCGCGTTGCTTGCCACATCACAATCTTTAGTGACCTTTTGTGTGGTTCTCATGACTGCGCAGCCATTCAATAAATTTAAGCGTCATGGCTCTCCATCGTCCCCTCTCTCGTCCCTCTTATCCACTTCTCCTCCCGCCCTTGTGACTATAGGGTATATATACACAGATATATATCTTCTCTGTTTCGAGATCCACCCTAGTTGAGGCCGCAGGATGTCAAGTGAACGTGACCTCTCACCTCCGCCGGAAGATTATGAGCCGAAATATGTTGTGGTCATGCATCCGTATCCACTCAACGCGAACTTGAAGAAGGTAGCAGATCGACGCGAACTCGTGCGCTGGCTTGCATGTTGCACAGGCAGAAAGCAGCTGGTGGCCATGTTCCATAAACCAACTGTGAGTCTCCGTTCCCTAACTAGACTTTCCTCGTGGGTAATTCGTCCTCAGTCTCCGGGAATGGTTATTATTGCGATAGATTCTGAATACGATGGGTTCAACGATTTATTGGGAACGCATTCGTGGTCAAAGATATTGCTGAACCCAATGAAAAGAGAAATGGGCAAGTCCTCCGAAGTGTTCTACTGTGGTCTCGAGACAGGCCATTCGGTAGAGAAGAATGGTATGTTCAGTAATGGCGGTAAACAAATTATGTTGTTATTCACCCATGATCAGGTTGGAAACGTATATGGGTCGAAGAACATTGGTTCCATGATTGGAGCCCTGATCAGTGGTAAGCGGTACACGAACCGTACGATACAGAGATCTTGAAAGCTGAAAGCGATCTCCTGCGTCCTTTAGCAGGTTCAAGTACCCTTATCCCAAAGCTACCTGTCGTCGGCTTCCACAACGTACATTTTCCATCCCACGCCTGCCGGCGGTGCCAATTGGTGATGCACATAGCTCGATCCCATTCCCTGCACATTTAAACATATCAGGCGCTATGGTTGGATCAGCGGAATGGCCTGGAGCTGAAAATGGATATGCCATTCCTGGATCGAGTATATCGTTATCCGGAGATAACAGAACTGCGCGGAGTAACAGGGCCTCGACTACGGGCTGTAGTTCCACAAACGCTCCTATCATCCCTCCCGCACTTATCTTGGCAATACTAGGCAATGACTACGACAACCAAAGTGCTCGTATGTTGTCGTTTCGCTATAATCATATCAGCCGTTGCAGACCACTTTCCAGTGACATGCGGACTTGCATCTATGTCTTCTGCCGCACCTTCGTATCTCGGAAGTACTATCAGCCGCCGTCAGCACGCAGACAGGCCGTGGCAGTCGACAGTAGCGGATATGGAGGACATCTTCGACGACGCCCAAAGTGTCACCTTGTTCGGAAGCAGCACTATCTTTGGCGAGGACGACGACAGCGATACACTCTGGACTGAAACTGACAGCGAGGCAGATGAGCAGAACCTGCGTATTTGGTACGATGTACCGCGAGAGGACCAGACGAGGGGCAGGAGCGTGAGTAGGGACGAGTGCAATGGGCGCTGGACAGAGGATGGCCAAATGTCATGCGACCAGCCATCATATCTCATGAATGGATATGAGAGACAGAGGAGAGATAGTTGCAGCAGCCTCGGCAGTTCCAGCAGTATCAGCAGTATCAGCTACAACAATAGCGATGGTGACAATAGCGGGAGCGAGGATGATGACCCAGGGTCTCAAGGTGTGTGCTTTGTAATGGCAAGCGAAGCGTGTAATCTGACTTTGATAGAACACCTCCACGCGGGTGGATGCAAGGGCCTGGCAAACCTCGACACTCACCCTATTCTAACTAGCCTAGTCTTCAACGAGGGAGAAAAGTGGATCCATTGTGCAGAATCGCGAATGTGCCCCTCCCCCCTCTCGTACGACTATCAAGACCAACAGTAGCAACAGTAACCCCTCCCATAGTAGAACCGTCACTATGTCGTCAGTGTAGCCAAGCGAATGAGAATACTAACATGTCAGATCCCGTAATTATGTGCAAATACTCAGCTACTACTGCTTACGCGCCGGGTGACTCTGCGAAGTTGTGGGGCAGTCTGAACGAACTGTGGTGAAGTGGGTGATTTGCTACGTGAGCCATGATTGTTCTGGAAAGTGCGCGTTCTCGTGCTGGTAGGGCTTTGTGGGGCCAGGTATTGCGTACGATTAGTCTTGAAGCGCACGAAGTGCAGACACTGATGATAATTAAAAAGTGCTGAATGCAAAGTCGTTTGGTACAATCGATATCGATGTCGGTTGCTCACGAGCTACTGAATGTAAATTTCGAACATCCTTGGTCACGTTACCCTACATCCGTACATACCCGTCGACGACCGTTAACCGTGACGGCTGTCACCTGGATGGCTCAATACGGCTTCAAAGCTTCAACCCTTAATGCTTATGGCTGTCTGAAATGTTCCTTTGGAGGACCTGTCAGCAACGGCCGTACAACCGTCGCATATGGTGACGGTGCGCAGCCCTAGTCACGGTGTGGCCAAAAGCAATTCTACTGCGGACAACCTCGTGGCTCGGCATGCGTCATGCAACTTGTGTTGTGCCTTGAGATGTCACCTGGAGCTGAGCATTCTGTTTGCACGAGCGGTCTGAGCGGTTTGACTGAAACTCACTTTCAGAAACTTTACGCTACGCCGCTGGTCAAACGTATTTACCCCGTAGTGAGACGAGCCCGGGTGTCGCTTATTGTGAATGATCATTAAATTCCGTGGTCCCTGTCTTGTACACTGGCGGCCTCACCGGCCTCACCCTTAATTC
>QFDX01008297.1:0-14124 GCA_003315875.1 Lactifluus piperatus | reverse complement strand
GGGGACGGTTATGGATATAGAGGTCGGGACGTAGTTGCGCACAGCCCGCGAAAGACCTTCGAAGCGAGTAGGCTGCCTGATAAGAGGTGTTAACCCAACGAACACGAGAATACCGCAACAAGGAACATCGGGCTTATGGGTGGCCCAGGCATGTTGGGGGGGAGGGGGGGAGAGGACTCAGCAGCAGGTAATGTGGAGAGCTCAGATCCTAATGGAGGAACGAACGGTACAAGCCGACTTGCATACCCCAGAAAACCCATATAACCCCCTTAAATCTCACGTCATTGGGGTCCCACGTTGTCCACTTTGGTGCGGGCAATATTGGGCGGGGTTTTATCGGCGCCCTCCTCACCGAGTCGGGATATTTTGTAGGACTCACACCTCAACACTATTAAAACTGGGTTATGCCACACACAGTGGTGGCCTACTAGGACAAATCAGCTCCTATGCGACGATGTTGAAGGGCAGTCTTGAAGCAATGGCATGTGCTGTTGAGCACATGGGCGCACACCAAGGCATCCCCGAGCAAAGGGACAGATGAAATTGAATGGAGAAAGGTGAAGCTACAACAATCACGAGGAAGTCAGTGCAAGAAAGCCCTAGAAAAAATCGCACACGGCGCACAGATACACGCACCTGCAACTCTCCACATCTACCGCAAGTCGGTCGTTGTAGTGACTCGCATTCTGTATGTTGATTCCCTTCAGCCTGCTGTATGCCGTGTGGGTTGAGGGGGCGAGTTGGCCAATTGTAGGTCACGTCCACAATGTGGAAGGCGAAGGTATGCTCGCCTGAGCTTTTTCGGGCTCGGCTCGGGCTTTCGAAGAGCCGAGCCCGAAGCAGTAAGAGGCCACGCTCGTCATGCACGTGATTTCTATTTCATTTGGATTTGTCATCATTTCCTTTTATGGTAATGTCAGTGGGACCGGTGACCGTCTCTCGGCGCGGCGAGTCCTAACAGAGTATTCTCTATATCGTGGTTTACCACATATATTTACCACAAATAGAGCCGGTCACGAGGCTAGAGAGGTAAGTTAGGCCTGTCCGTATTCGTGTGGCTGCTGAGGTGAATGGAAAAGAGTTTAACACCGGAACCGCGAGGGTTTACGAACTCAATATCTAAATATACTCGAGGACGACCAAAGGTCATCAAAGTAGTTATCAATCATTTTCATACATAGAGGGCATATTGTGTAGAGTATGTTACGGGCCACACCACTCTGAGTCTCTGACGCACAAAACGCTTCTTCCGTGGTATTACGATAATGGACAGCAGGTTTTTTATGGGCCCACAACAATCGTTCCGTGAAGGAGGTAAAAACTGCCCGCCGCCCTGCTTTAATCGGGGTAGAGAAGTGCGCGACCAGGCTAGCCAAAATCCCGAACACCTGGCCTGGCCGCACCAGAAACCGTAACCGTAACCCAAGCTGAGGAGCCACGAAATTGGCCCCATCTCAGTTCCCCACAGCCCATCATCTTCTTCCCGTCGTTGTGTTAAGCAATTACTTATTTCTCTTCTTAATGAGGCCCTTTAAGGCTTCGATGCCAGGCGGGGGGGAATCATCCCCCCCAAGAATCGTTGGCCAACGGTGAGATGGGGGTCGGATAAAAGGGTTTACTCCTACGCGACCTCCCGTATCAACATGAGTGCTTCAGCAAATGAGAGGCGCTACGTACGAGGTACCCCATGTCCGGAGGTGCTCTCAGTGCTATGAAACCCTGCGTCTCCTGTGGGCGCGCTTGGTTGGTTTCGTAGCAGACAGACAACAGACAGATTCATTTACCTGGAAGACGTGACGATGAAGCGCTTTGCTCTGGTGATGAAAGTCCACGACGGTAAGTCAAGGCGTTGGGTCGCTTGGCGGCTGCAATCATCATGACCTTTCGTCTACGAAGGATTGACGATGGGTCAACTTACGTTCGGCAGCAGGCCCCATTTGGCGTGGAGGTTCAAATAACCCGTCACTTCCTGTGAGCGGACTCAGTGGATTCCGTACCATACAGACATATTATTTTACCTGGAAGGCGTGACAACGAAGTCCCTGGCTCTGATCTGGAGATAGTACCGCGGTTAGCGGAGGTGTTGGGCCGCTTTCCCGCTGTAATCACCATGACCTTTCGTCTACGAAGGATTGACGACGGGTCAACTTACGTTGGGCAGTGGGCCTCATTTGGCTTGAAGGTTCAAATGACGTTATGGCAGGCTGATGGGTTCGATCTACCCGCTTGGCTAGGGTGAAACGCGCTACAAGGTTTCAATGGACACATCACTTAGCATGTACAGCAACGGCTTACCTTTCCCTGATTTGTGGCGTTTGGGACATGGGGAGTTCATCCCCGACGAGGAGCTGGAAATGCTATAGCGACGTGGGGCTAGAACCAGGAGCGGTGTGACTGGGTGCACGGACGAAGGGAGAACGAATGCTCACAGCTACCATTTGGTGGCGTGACAAGGCCCGAGGCACGTTCGAAAGTGCCAGCTGTTGGCCATGTAAGATCTCGAGAGGTTTACAAGGATGATGTCTTGACATACATCTGGGCGAGGCCCCCATCGTGTCTCCATCGGGCGGAACGCTACCCTCTGTGCTTACTCCCATCAACGATTCGTCATCCTTCGTCAACAACTCGAACTCGCTCCTGCTAAGTAGTTCGTCCTCCGTTGTGTACGGAGTGAGCCTTGAACCTTCCATGTCCATGTCACGATCTTGGAACATGGACTCATCCGCGTTGTGTGATGCCACCGGGCTCGCGTTACGGTGGCCAGCGGACGGTGTGTCCAAAGTCGTCGGCGAGGTGGTCTTGGGTAGAGTCAAAGTTGTCATGGACGACTCGGTCCCGGGTGTAGTCGAAGTTGTCGTCCACGACTTGGTCTCGGGCATAGGAGGATTGGCGATGGTGGCTGCCTTGGTCGATGATCCGGTCTTTTTGGAAGACTTTTTTTTCCTCTTCGGCGCTCGGGTATGAGCCTCGTTGTCCAAGTTGTCGAGAATGTGTGGATCCAAGCTGATATCCTCGCCAGGGCGGCATACAACTTGGCCAGTGATAAGATCGACCAGTTCTGTTCGGGTGTAGTGAGTATGCGACAGCTAGGGAATCGAAGGAAGATGTTACCTTGACTTAACTCCTTAGTGACGAAGACGTCGAACATCTCGCGCTTTCGAAGGGCGATGCTATTTAACAGAAGGTCCGATGATCCTCTAGCGAGGAGGTGGATAGCTTTGACGACCTTCTTCTGTGGCTGACGGTGAGCTCGAGCTAAGATTTGGATGACGTCTTGATAACTCCAAACTTGGTTCTATAAAGATACACGCTGGTGAGGGGACAGGGCCGTGGCTTAGAATTCACTCACGAAGTAGATGACGACGTCACAAATCGAGAGGTTGAGCCCAGCAGCGCCGACGCTGGAGAAAATGAGGACTCGCGGGCTTCCGGGTGAATGAAATTCGGCGACAATTTTGTCCCGCTTGTCAAATGACATACTCCCATCAATCGTAAGGCAGGCTACGTCGTAAAGCTTTAGGACCTAGATGGACCAATTAATCAGCTTGTACATCAGGCACAACTGGCTCCCTACATTGACGAGGAGAGCGGTTATGCCGGGGGATTCCGAATAGATCAAAATTTTCCGCTGTGTAGCGGTGGGTTTCCCTGACGCGGGAGGAGGTAGCGGAGGAAAGACAGGGTATCCGTCTGCGAATTCGACGTCGTGGGCATCGTCATTGGAGAGATAGTGCTGGCATATTTTGGCGCAGACATCCATCTTGGTGGATTTGACTGGATCCCAATCAGCAAGGGAAGTAAAGTGCGGCAGAGGGTCGTCAGGGTTTTCTTGGGCGTACGAAACCGCACTCCTATACTCGTGGTAAAACTTCTGCGACGAAAAGTTAGGACTACTCAGGCTGTGAAAATGTCAGTAACTAATAACATACTCGCGTTTGCAGCCGTCCAGATTCATTTGCGCTAATGACACTGCAAGAACGGTGAGAAAGTTGTTCAACTTGAACATCTGGATATGGAACATACCCAGCGCGGGCAAGCTCGGCTCGCTCGTGGATGATCTGCATTTCCCTGGCCGTAAGGTCGAGCACGCCGATGATTTCTTTATAGGGCGGTAGATCAATAAGGGCATCGCCCTTCCAATCCTTGCTGTTGGTAGTTCGTCTGAGAATGTGACCGAAGAACTGGTGTTGCATGCGTCTGACAGCAGCAATCTGGGCTACCCGGAGTGAGTGGCCATCGTCATCGTTTTTCTTCGCCCTCCCAAATGCCAAGGTATCGTCCTTCTCTTCGTTCCACGAAGATTCCGTTAGGAAAGAGGGGACGCCTATAAGTCGAGCCATTGCAGCGATATCCTGCGATTCAATTTCTTTGTGACGTGCTTCATAAATAAATCTGAGGAAAGGCGTACTTTTGGTAAGGTGAGGAGAGGTGTTCCGGTAAGGCCAAGCTTTACAGTTGCTTGCTGGAAAAGTCGGAATACTGAAAAATACCTTGGGCCCACATTTCGCATGATGTGCATTTCATCAACGATGACGGATAAATAGCATTGACCAAAAAGTGTTCCATCAATGGACCCCTTTTGCATGGGGAGTTCCCAAGGCCGCTTTCCCTTCTCTTGCTTTGAGTGATACACCATCGCCATTTCCGCAAAGAGTGCCTATGCAACTTGCATAAGAGTCTGAACGATGACAAAAAGGAGTGGCTCACTGAGTGTGTGGTGACAATTATTTTATTTTGAGGTGCCTGTCGTGATGATTGAAAGGGCCCTGAAGGGTCCCAGAAGGAGTGGTTTCCAATCCTAGAGCTGTCATAAACCAGTATGTCGACACTATGCGGGAGGAAGAGCGTTCGAAGCTCCTGGATCCATTGGGTACGCAGAGTTCCTGGAGCGACGATCAGGTGTGGCAGCGGCTCAATGTCTTCCTTTCCAGCGAGAAACCTACAACCAGCTGAAGACGTAGTAAGATCACTGGCAGAATTGTTTCCACCAGAGACTCACCTAAGACGGCCGGAGGATCTTGCTTACGCTCCTGTAGGAAGATGCACTGGTTAAGAAAGGCAACAATGGAAATGGCGACAGTGGTCTTGCCAAGTCCGACCTCGTCGCACACTAGCATGCCTGTGCAGTGATCAGGATCTGTGGTAGGTGTAAAAACATTACGCGCAAAGGAGTGGACCCCTCCCAGTTGATGCCAATAGAGTTTGGTATTGGCCAGGTAATCAGGCTGGGGCGTGGTGTCAAACAATAAAGGATGGTCCCAAGCAGTAAGGCCTGACAAATGACGGAAGGGGTTGAATTGGTAGGGGAGATTGAGCCGGGCGAAACCTATCCTAGCTGCGAGGACATCGGGATTGAGTGATTTCTCTTGCTCCATCCCCAGGTCCCCTTCGTTTGTGTCATCGAGTTCGAATGGAAGGAGGGTGAGAGGATTGATGATGGGCACTTCGCCCTCGGACTGGTCACAAAAATATTCGTTGTAGACGTTGGCTAAATATTCTAAATCTGTGTCAGTGGCTAGGTTATTGAGGCCCTTTATCTCCTTCTTAAAAAGTTCTGTGATAATCATTCAGAGAGTAATGTCGATGGAGTATTGAATGCCACATACTTTTGGAGGCCGTGGGTCCCTTTGACTTTCTCTGGACTCTAGCACCACAGGACTCCAACAATCTCTCGACCTCAGTAACCATGTGTTCAGCCTTCTTGATGTTTTCCTCTGTACCGTATATACTAACAAGGTCTTTCCACCTTGAAACGGCTCGGATGGTACGGATGATGATGTGTTTCGTAGCGCCTTGTTTGTCCAGATCTACATAGTCATTAGCCGAGAACCTGAGAGAAAATGCGACATCCACCTTACCTTCAAAGGCCTTCATCGCAGCTGACTCAAGGGTTTCTAGGCGTCCTGTATCACTTCTGACCTGAGCACGGATCCTTGCCCATGATCGCTGGGCAAGTATGGTGACACATTTGCGAATCTCAATGGAAAGAAGCTCCCGCCCACCAAAACTTTCCACTCCGAACAACGACATTCCAATTGAATCAAGAGACAGAGGTATGTAGCTGTCGGCAGAAGGCCACTGTTCTAGTGTGCCACTATTGACAAGAAGCATGATGGGATGAATATGGTGTTGTCGAAAGGCTTTGGAGACTGCGTTATGAATTTTCCACTTCTCCCACCTTTTACGGATGTAGCCACGCCAAAGATCTCGGCCTGGGAAATGGGGGCCAGGTCTCGAACCAGAGGCAAATTTAATCTTGTTATCCTCTGTGTCTAGTGAATTGTAATGGTTGAAATAGGCTTCGATGTCATTAGCTTGGACTCTGGTCCATGATGCGGGAAGAAGGTGATCTTCTGCAGGGAAGAGGCCGTGTTTTACACCGGTAATCTCCTGCCACTGGGGCCAGATCCAAGGCGCTCCTGGGTGGTCCGGGAGGAAGAATAATTTAATGAGGGCACTGTCCGCAGTATGACTTGGCATCCAGAGGTATCAGGAGTTTTGGGATTTGGAATGTGATGGCGTAAAAGTTCAGAGAAGATGAACTTTTCAACGTAGCGCATCTCCAACAGAAAAAGATATATGGCATTTCTATGGTAACGCATGGATAAGGGCTTAAGCTAGCCCATACAGGGTATAGAGCCCCCTGAGAACCAACCGGGCTTGCCGAGAAAGGAGAGGGCGAGGGGTTTTTTGTTAAAGACAATTACAAAAGGCCATGCACACTTGCCAAGCAAGGAGAGGACAGCGGGTTTTTTCATCTACAACAAAAAGTGAAGGGTTCAAAGGAGCTACGGAATGGGGTAAGATACTGCCACCACTGGAGGAAAGTATGGACAGACCTTGCAAGAATTCATGTATGACCAAAAGTGCACACGCAGCGACACGCTTGTAGAGAAAGGATGAGGGGTTCGTCTACGACGCAACAAAAATGCCTGGAAACAAGAAAGGCATGGTAAGGAACAGGGCATATCATACAGAATGTCCCCTAAAATTGAACGTACCTGACAATGGAGGGAGAGGACAAGGGTGACAAGGGTTTCGTCTACGACGATAAGAAAAAGTCTGGTACACTGGAAACAAGAAAGGGATGGTAAGGAACCAGGCATGTCATACGGAGTGTACCTGATAATTGAATGTACCTGACAATGGAAGGAGAGGACAAGGGTTTCATCTACGACAATAAGAAAAAGTCTGGTACACTGGAAACAAGAAAGGGATGGTAAGGAACCAGGCATGTCGTAAGGAATGTACCTGAGAATTGAACGTACCTGACAATGGAAGGAGAGGATGAGGGTTTCGTCTACGACGCACATTGTCAGGTAAGGGTCAAGAAGGGTTTCAAGGGTATGATACCCCTGTACCTGTGCACAGGATGACAACGGCTGCTGTATCAACGCAGAGAACTTCACAGAGAGTGCCGGCGTATGTCGCTGGTAGTTGTGGCCCTGTAGCACCCACCACCACCGCTGTGAGCCAGTGCTCACATGGCCAAAGGGGGTGCTAGCTCGAGCCTCGCCCGTCGTTGGAGAGAGTGGCTCTGCCCTCCATCGTCTGTTACGAGAGTACGGAACTTGCTTGTTGTGCAGATGGGAGCGTGTCGTGCGTGCTGCACCGAGCGAGCGAGCAAGCGAGCATACAAGCTACCGGGCACCGATTGGGTATGGTAGATGAACATGGAGAAGGACGTGCATACACAAGGTGGGCAATGAGCAAAAAACATACAGAAGGTCTAGCTTGTCCTATGCGAGGTGTAACGTCGATTGGGACGTTCAGTAGGTTGAAAAGAGACTGGAAACACCGAATAGTAGCACGGTTGTGAGCGCTGATACCAGGAGAAAGGTAGGTGCGGGGGGGCTTACCTGGAAGAAGAGCACAACAGCACTTCCGTACCTACTGTCGTCTCGGCTGGGCTGTCAGCCATTACCAACGGAGGGACGTCCGAGTCATGATCTGTGGAGTGCTGCACGCCCGTTGAAACTCCGGTGGTGGTGTCCGCGCTATGTCGTCTCTTGCGCTTCCCATGTTCGAAAGGGCCTGTCTGGCGCGCTATACGGTGCCTTGTGAGCCTGCGGTAATGGTGGTGATAGCCTTTGTCACGCATTTGTACGGCCGAGGGTCAAGACTGGGTCAGGCTGGTGCTTCCTATCCACGCACGAGCGGGTCCGAAGATGCTGAAAAAGAGGCAGATCGAGTGGCATGAATGGGCCTGAGGACAATGGTGAGCTACCATCGTTGTCTGGGTCACTGGGAGAGAGCTTGGGTATAGTCACGCGGCTGCGGCTCAGCGAGGCCTTCTCAGCCGCTGAAATGTCCTGTGTGGGTGTAGGGTGATCATGATAAGCTTGACAGTGAAGCGGAAGGAGTGAGCAGAACTTGCAATGTACGCCATTTGCGATGGACAGGAAGCCCCTGAGCCATCTGCCTCCAATTGTCCCTGGCAGGAGGAGCATCTTCCAGCATTCCGAACTTGGTAGCACTGCTAGGGTCGAGGAAGAGAGAAGCTGGGAAGATCACACTGTGCATTCGAATCTGGTGGGGTGAGGCTAGGTGGTGCCAAAAGTCTCCTCGTTGAGGATGCTGATGCAAATGGCGAGGCAGGACGCGAGATCGGTACGTCCAGCGTGTCGCACCTCCCGCATGCTGCATGGACGGGCCGACGCGACTTGGTTGAGGGGGAAGAGGTGCAGTTACCACCTCGATTGTGGAATGTGGAATGGAAATGTAGTCGATGGTCGTCGAACGCGCAAAATCGCCTTGTGACGCCTGCACATGTTTGGCGACGTCTGGCCCGGCGACTCGGCATACCCGGCAACCCGTGAGTCCGTGACAAGGGTACAGGTATTGTGAGGGTTGCATCTTGTCTACCCGTACCCGTACCTGCCTAGACCCGTGGTGCTTACCCGTGCCATTCACTAGGTACACTGGAAACAAGAAAGGGATGGTAAGGAACTGGGCATGTCAAGCGCAATGTACATGAAAAATAAACGTACCTGCAAAGGGAGCGTGTTGCGAGCAGGGGCTATGAAACGAGGTTCAGGAATCACTGCCACATCAGTAAACATAGCAAGGAGTTGGTGGCTTACCAGGATTTGGTGAAAATCTGACGAGGGCCAACTTGGATACCACGACACTGACCAGCGTCGAGATCGTCGAAACCTGGTGCGAACTGCGAGGTTTCAACCATCGAGCCCCGAGGTGGAGGCTTGCTCGGATAAATCCAAAGCAGGGCATGTCTTGAAGCTTGAAGCCTTGAAGCCCAGACGAGAGTGGCGGTACTCGTGTCGACCATACCGTTCTAGTGTGGTTTCTAGTGTGCTGTACCAACCGTATTACTTTTTCTTATCGTCGTAGACGAACGAACGAACCCCTCGTCCACTCCTTTCTCGGTAAGCACGGTTGGTTGCCATGTGGCCAGCCTCAATCTGTATCTCACTTCATCTCTGCCAGCCCTGGCTTTCTACTCTTCGTTGTAGATGATATCTCCTGGGTGCCCACGAGTTTTCCTGTCCGCCTTACACTTAACCAACCACCTGTTGCGCTGAACTCTTTATGTGGCTTTTTGTATTTGTCGTTGATGAATACCTATTCCTATTCTGGGCGCCATACTGGCTTTCATTGTCTTAGTCTTAGCGTCATACGAAACTTCGCCCTTGACCTTTCCGGTAAGGATCCCCATGTGCCTGGCTTCGCCTTCAAACCTACTCTGTTTTCTGATAGCCCTTGATTTGTTGGAGCCTCCACCTTTCGTCGTAGACGAAGCCTCCCTGAGCGCCCATGAGGTCCGTTCACGATAAGCGGGTATCTTTCTCCACGGGCAGGGGTATCTTACTCCCATTACAGCTTCCCGTGTGGCTTTGCTTTGTACTCTTCGTCATAAACGATATCTCCTGGGTGCCCATGAGGTCTGTTTGCGATGATCGCACCTTTACCCGCTCCACCCTTACCCTGTTTCCCAGATGACCACCCTCCCATCCTGTCTGGTTTTCCCGTCCGCCCTTACACTTATCGTTTCTCCGTATGGTCTAGTCCCACGACAAACTTAAAAGTCACCCACCTGACCCCCCTTTCGGTAATATAGGCAGGCCACTCCGATTTAGGAAGACCCATTTTAACCCCAACGGTTTTAATGGTTTTAACCGCCTAGGTGCCCTAACCTCGGTGCCCTAATTCATTGTATTTTTCCACTTCGCACTTCGCATTTCCGCCAACATCACGAGAGGGATGGCAGACCTCTATAGCACTTTACCCCCCAAGATTTACTCTCTTGCTGGTTTTAATCGGAAGGCAAAGATTCTCGCGTTACAGTCAGATAGTGCAAACCCTGACGAGGCAGCTGTGGCCTCACGTGAGTTTGTGCAGTTCGTGCTCACAGGTCAATGCGAATCGGAGGGACATCAAGTTTCAGTCGACCCAACGCGTGGAGCTGCGCTAGGCGAAGAGGAGGAAATCTATGGAACGCACGACTTCGACTCTTTCCTCGGCATAACGGACGATATTGTTGTCGAGTCCAATATTTTTGTCTATCCAGTTAGCAGGCCTGCTGACACGCTCACCACAAGCATTCACCTCAAACGTGGTATCCAGAAAGGAAACGTAAGCGTTTGCAGTTCCGCTATGGGGTCAAACTGGCTAATTAAACCCAGACGACTACTCTCGTTCCTTATCATCACATCCCAAATCTTCAGCTGGGGATCTTTGGCCAGCGCCATATGATCCATCTTTTCTTCCCTTCTCTTCATAGCGACGAGCGCCTTTCCGGAACCTTTTTGACCAAGGCGGAGGTGAAGACATTTTATGAGCGAGGGCTTCGCCCTGCTATCGAGGTCTTGGTCCCGCACGATAAGAATGATTGGCCGGCGAGCTACGAAGGAGAACTTTTTCGTGCGAAAAAGCAGGCAGGCGGCATGGCGTACCAAACGAAGATGCTGCAGAGGTTCGCAGTCCCGCTGCTTGTACAGACGATTCGTGATGCACTAGCGGAAAATGGCGTTGACTGGGGGCATGACTGCTTCGTGCTACATACCGTCCGAGGCACGAAAAATGGTACCAAACATTCCCTTGATTCCTACTCCGCGTCTCTCGCCCTGGATGAGTTTCTCGCCAGCATTCACCTCTCCCGGGACGTAATCGAGGATAGCGGCGAATGGTACATTGATGTTGGCGTGGAATATGCCAGTGGTTTGGACCACTGCCTTCAATGGACGACGACCTCCCACTTCCACCTTGTGAAGGAGGTTCTCCGCATTTCTGAGGCACATGCCAGTCGTATCACCACCCTTGGGAGCTCCAAGTATCAGCGCGACATCGCTAGTCACCTTCCTGCATTGTCAGGTTGTCGGATCGAGCCGGGAACTCGCGCCGCAGGACCTTTTGATGCTGTGTACTACCAGCAGTATACCAACGAGAAGTCGCTCACCTATAACCCGGAGAAAGGACACCACGGCAAGGCAATTAGAATAGCAGAAGCTATGGGTAAACAACAGCCACCTCAATTCACCGAAGACCTCTACAACCTTTACTTGACGGCTTACGAGACCAACTCATCCAATGCGCGTGTTGAGGTCCGCGTGCCTTTTGCCCATGCAACCACAGCCCTTCTCGGTCTTGATGACAACATTGTTAAACAGTGTTTGTTATCCTTCCCTAAGCAAGCTTGGTGGTGAGGTGCTTCTGTCCGCTACAACGTAATCTGTCGCTTACACTTGCACCTCAGGTCTTTTAGAAATTACCGTTTACTTGCGCTTAGCCGCACTCTTTCTTCACAAGCGATGGGCCCACCTCCCCTCCGTGTACAATCAAACGCTCTTCTCCTGACAGCTGCTTGCCTCTGGCTTATCAATTCTCTCCATGCTCGACCTGATGATGGGCTATCATGGAGAGGTCTAATGGATGCGGTCTTACCTCTCACCAACAGTGAAGACCCTGACCACTTAATTCTGGCTTACAGCCCCCACCTGGGTTGCGGTCAGGGAGAGGAGGGATCCGAGGATGATGAGCTTCCAGAAGTGCCATATTATCCATTTGGGGTGATCTTTCTTCGCCGGATCATGCTCAACAATGTACCACGCATGAGGACAGGTGGTCCGACTCTAACCCCTGCCGCATTTCAACACATCTTTGGAACCTCGAAGTCTGGGATTGAGCACAAGTATTTTCGACGTAGCGTTATCCCTCAAGAAGCCATTAAATCGAAGCGGGCTGTTACCAACAGAACCCAACGGACGCCCATCTTCATCCCCGAACCTGGTATGACCGATCAGACTCTCTTTAGTCTTGCAGAGCATGGTTATGAACTTCCAGCACCCGCTGTTGATTCTGGTTCCGACTTGGAGGCTGAGGATGGTGGAGACATAGAGGATGGGATCGATGTGATTGTCACTCAGCTTTTCCGACAACTTCTCATCGATATCATGATCAAAGTCCCAAATCCACGAGGAGTAAATGATCTACCATATTGCATCATTGAACGCGATGCAAGGCTTAGGGTTTCTGAGGAGCTGTATCAGAACCAGGGGCTCTCTGATGTCTGGCGTGCCTGTCATTACAAGGTGGCAGGGAAGGACGACCTCGAACGCACCTTTAACCACCTCCTGCCCCCTCCCACTCACCAGACAGGAAAGGTGCAGAATTACCGTCAGTGCGGGTACTACATCAAATGGAAAGAGATTTGCGATACTACTGACCACAATACTGTCAATGCTATTCGACACGAGGTCAGGAAGAGGGTAATGAAGTTTGGATGGCTCCCACATGCCTGTCAGGACAAAATGTGGTCGACGAAGCATCTAAAGGGATTTAAGCGCTATCCACCAAGGTCGGAGGGTCCTGCACCACGTATTCTGGTTCGGGGGAAGCCAAAATGGTGATGGTGAAACTGTAGAGCTGCGCACTGTACCACATACGGCTTACGGCCGTAAACATACAGGTAAAGTACAGCTACGGAATGGCTATAACCCGTACTGCAAAGTCAAGCTGAAATTGCGTGACAGTACAGTACAGCCATATACCAGTAGCTAATGACAGAAATAGTTACATCGCAGTCAATTCTACAATATACATAGTGTTACATATTCAAAGTGCCATTGCGTATTCAGCTCAGAAGAACATAGGTGATGGCAGTGGGAGTGCACACCAACGTCCTGCCAACCATTTCGGTTCCCACACCTGTGCCATGCAATTCATAAAAAAAGCTATGAGCGTTTGCTAGAGAAAAGATTAGCGGGCATTTGGTGACATAGCGGCAACCTGTTGTGCGGTGGTAGAATAGTACATGGGATACGCGACACCCATCATCAGATACAAGTACCCGGCACGTCTTGTGGGGAAACCGGCAAGCCAATACCAAATGAAGAAGTAGAGAGAAGACCCGATAATGTTGAGAGGGAGTTCCCCAAGAATCTGAGCAGCTACGAGCGCTGTCCAACTGTACATCCAGCTGGGGCGGTCTCGAAGTTAAATGCGCCGTGTCTCGAGGAAGGGAACCTGTATCTGATTCGACAGTGGTGCGCTCACGACCAAACTCATAAAGACCGCCTGTTCACACATGCTAATGAGCGGAGGTCCGATGAGGGACGAATGGCAAGCAGGCTTACAAAGATCTTATTTTGAGTGCCCCGGATGGAAGTCTTCGCATGGAAGAAAGTAAATCCAATGAACAGCGCGGCGACAACATTCAGCGCCAATTTCGCCACCATGTACATGGGATCTCGCCAGTGACGGAGGATGTCATGCTCCCAAAGAGTCTTGACTTGGTATGCCCATGATGTCGAGAACTCCGAGTGTTGTTCAGTATCCACTGCGTGACACTTTCTCCCATCTTGAAGGAGAATATCAAGCTCGTCGTCCACCGCTCTAGCTTCTGCAGAATTCTTCCATATACCGTTCCAGTCAGTATCACTGGTTGATTGTACAAGAATGGCCTTTTCCTTTAACACTGGTGGGTAGCTATTCATCAAGTGCGCAAGGGAGCGAAGGTCGTCACAATCCAAGAGCGCAATAGTGAGCTTTGGAGCCTGCTTCAGACCAAATGATTTGATCACACGGAAACTAATCAGCTGCTCAGACACATTGTACTCATATTACATAGATTGCAACTAGAACACTCACAGCTTGTCACCGAGTAGT
>QFDX01008225.1:0-10856 GCA_003315875.1 Lactifluus piperatus | reverse complement strand
TCTGGGCCATCATCTGGCAGTATTGGAATTTGGGTGGAATGGACCAGAGACGGTCTGATGGTCGAGTTTGGTGGAGATGATAGCCGGGGACCCCAGGCATGGGAGAGAGGTAAAGACGCTCCGTGGAGGGTTATTTCTGTATTCTCTTCCAATGAATGAATCGTGCACGTGATATTGGGTTTAGATGTTCATCGATTTCATCGATTTCATTATAAGGGCTTCTTCCTCATAAGGCTTCTTCTAAGCAAAGCACCATGTCAGCACCCCCATCTATTACTACTCTTGACCTCAGTGGGACATGGGTTATGGTTTGCTTTGGATATTCTTCTCCATTAACGACGTTTTAATCGGTTGGTGCACAGAACAAAACCCTAAGCGACGATACGGACGAAGTTTTGCGTCTTCAGGGTATAAGCTGGTTAACTCGCCGTGCCATCGGCCTGGCAACCATAACACTTTATACTCAACACTATAAAGACGATACTGGTGTCGAACACATTGATATCGACCAGAGACTCACAGGTGGTATTCCTGGGACGGCCGAGAAACGCACTCTAGATTGGACTGTCAGGGAGCACGAAGATTACCTATTTGGCTCTGTTTTCGGAAAATCTAGAAGAGTGAAGCTCGATCAAATCGACAACGATTTCCTTAGAAATGGGTGGCTTCCAGATACCGAGGAGCACGGCGCGATCCACTCGTACGCGGAAAGTAATACCGAAAAGAGCGGGACAACCTGGATTGCAGAGCAGGTAAGTCACGTATCTTACCAACTAGATCCTTCGCTTCTTCACAAAGTTACTTGTTTAATAAGATTTGGGGATTCGAAGAAATAGAGAGCGAGAGACGCTATGTTCGACATCTCGATTTCACCGGCCCGGGAGGCGAACACATTCAGGCCCGTTTGGTCTACGACTTCTGTGAGCATATTTCTTCATGGGTGTGTAATCAGATGCTTAATGATTCCCGCAGATGCCCCCAATCCGAGTGTTGAAGGCTGAAGCGTGAAATATGTAATTTTATAAACCGATAGCAGACTTTTGAGTAACCGGCCGCCGGCCTGAAGAATGAAATCACGATTATCATATTTCAATTTCCGACCGATCTACATGAAAGAAAACACCGTCACTACGGTCACGGCCTGGCCGAATTCATCAGTAAGCATCAGTAAGCTACGGGGTACACACGGCGCTGGTGGGAAACCCTGCTGCGTGTGAGCAATGTGCCCCTTGGTTGACACGACTGCGACGTTCGACGAGACTCACTTTCTGCCGTTCCATGCAAGCTACTCTAAACACCACGACTCCTCAAAGGCCTCAAAGATCACACGAGTCTCCACAACGATGCCACAACGAGCCAAAGATTCATCATGTCCAAGTGTTCGAAGAAGGCGGAACTAATGAAAGGCAGCGTCGTTGCCTTCATAGATGGGTTTCCACTTTCTGGTGCAGGCACTATGGCATTGTCACTCAACGCATGAAACAGTTTCTCCTCTATACGAGGGGACCAAGGCCGGTAATCGACTTGCCAGGTGCGTTATCTTCGGCATGCAATGCACGTCCCTCAACGATAACCACCCTTTTTGTCACCCCAGAGCCATCCCCGTGGGTTGCTGCCTTGACAATTCGGGGGCACACGTACGGCCTACAGCTTGAGCATCGTCTCATACACCTCACTCGCCCTATTCATGAGAGACCTTGGGTCCTGCTTTGCTTGGGAATGATCTATATTATTGGCCTATCTTTTTTCGTTCGTGCACAATCCTTTTTGACCCCGTCGGAATCATGGATGGGCTGTACATCTGTTTACTGGAACGCAAACGATGGATGTGGTCTCAATGGGAATGATTGTGAACCATTCACCAACACTTCGTTCAATTTCCGCTGTCCAGCTCTGTGTTCGTCAGTCAAGCTTCAAAACCCGAGGGCTATTGGAAATGAGCAAGTGAACTTCGTTCCCTTGATTGTTGGAGGCGGCGATGAAAACTTCACGTACCGTGGAGACAGCTTTCTTTGTGCGGCTGCTATACAGGCGTGAGTTCAGCCTCATTTCTCATCAAATTTTATTGATCAGTTGTGAGATATCAGTGGTCTTGTCAGCGACTCGCGAGGGGGTTGCGCGACCGTCAACCTCATTGGAAATTTCACGGACTTCCTCCCCCATACAGCACACGGCCTCACGTCCATCGGGTTTCCATCCGTCTTCCCCCTCTCTTTCAGATTTTCCGCAACATCCCCTTTCAGTCGTTGTACAGATCTCCGCTCAGAGGCGCTGGTTCTCAACGTGTTGGCCACTGTCGCTCTCTTTATGCTGATTCGTCCCAGTCCCATCATTTTGTTTTGGTGCTTGGTCTGCATCGGATTTTGGCACGTCACGCTCTTCTCCCAGCCACGCTCCCAACCTCCTGACATCGCAGACGGTTTCGGGACATTCCTCCCTGCGCTTTTCGTCTGTTACGCCTTCTGGCGGTTGGCGATCAGATTCGTTCTGCCTGTGTTTTCCAAGATGCCGATAGAAGCCACCTTATTGTATCTTGGGCCGTATTGGGTCACAGTTTTGGCAAATCTCACTACAGAGAGGATTCCTATAGATCGATTGACGGCTAAAGACATCACAGAACAGCGCAGAGGACTGTCTGCACTTATCATCATCGTCCTTGTGTTGCTTATAATCGTCGTAAACCAAGCCCGCGTCATCCGTAACACTGGCTGGCTTCCGTACTATCTTGGCTGGTATTTTCTCGGAGGGTTGGTGACCCTCGTTCTTGCACTCCTGCCTAATTTGAACCTGCGGCTTCACCATTACGTTTTGGCGATGATCCTCATGCCCGGCACCGCATTCCCCACCAGGCTTTCTGCCATCTACCAAGGGTTCCTGTTGGGATTGTTTCTTAACGGAACGGCAGCCTTCGGATTTGCCTCAATGTTTCAGACCGCCGCTCAGGTGATGTTCGATTTTTCGTGGGCTTGCTGCATGCTAACGTTCCCATGGGCCACAGTTGCAACGAGATGGCACACTCGGTACTGACCTCCCAAGTTTTGTCACAAATTCGACGAACTATAATTCTTCCGTGCCCCTCCTGAACCAGACCATATTTTGGTCACAACTCCCCAGTGGAGAGGGTTGGGACGGATTTGTGCTACTTGTGGATGACGTGGAGCGTTACTTTGGCAACGCGCTCAATTATTCTCTTGTGGCGTTGCAGAGTGGATTGTCACACTTTTTCAGGATAGCGGTGTTCATCTCATCCAATCATAGACGATCTATTACTAATTGTTTTTCGGCAGTTCACTAGCGGAGGAGTTGCGGGAGATTTTACGAAAGCTGCTACACTCTGGCCAAACGGGACATGGGTCGATCCACTGCCTGGGGCATCGTGATCGTGATTTTGTAAATGCAGTACTACATAGTTTTGTAATAAAACCAACCACAAACCACATTTGGGTGATCGGGGGTCACGATGGATGACTTAAGCGTTACACACGGGGCTCTTTGCCGTTCGTTTTTCACTATTTTAGCCTTCTGGTCATGTATGTCACCCGCAGCCTACTCATTGGGCATGCAAAGCTCCTGAGTCCTGCTATCGATCTTCTTCTTGATACCCTTAGCACTCGCACAGCGCATTTATTTTCCTCAGTTCATATCGACACTCATGAAGCATGCCACGAGCGGTAGCACACTTCAAACGTCCTGAAAGTGCGTTGTATTTTGGTCGTCAGTCCTCAAGTAATTTAACTTTTATGCAGATTTTACAGATGTTGGCAATGGGAAATGGCTCTGCAACATCTGCAAAGCAGATGTTATGACCGTCAAACAAGCCGTGATTCACGAAGGTCAGACACAACACGTGTCGAAAGCAAACGTCTGCCGTCTGCAAGCTACCTCATCAACTGTGCAAAATCCCACATCTGGTATTCTTTCAACTCTCAGAATGGCCGAGAAGGAACGTAGTAGCTGGATAGACCTGACTTCCAGTCTCGTCTCGTTTTGGCGAAAGGGGCTGGAGGCTGCTGAACGGGGTGAAGAAGCCGAGTCTATGGACGAGTTTCTGAACAAACTGGAGGAGGAATTTGGTGGGCCGAGCGGGCAAGATCCCTGGGGTAACTCATTAGGCGAAGTCGATGGGTGGGGTTGGGGTGGTCCGGCAGAGGACTGGACCCCGAGTCCAGACGTATGGGGGACTGGTTGGGGCAAGCCGCCCGCGGCCGGTGTGCCTCCCAGCGTCCAGAAGGTGCACCATGCAGGACAAGGGAGTAGCAGCCTCACCAGCATGCGTCGGGAAGGCACTGTCTTCGATTCCAACGACGCCCGTGATAATGAGAACCACGATGAAGTTGCCACATTCGTTGAGAACTTTATTCAATGCCACCCTGTTGACGCCCGTCACAGGGAGCGGATGCGGGTTTTTTATGCGGTTCGTTTTATACCCGTAATCTGCAGTCTCAGTTGCTGACGCTCGGTATTAAAGATGCCTACGGACCAGAAAATTAGGAAGATTGAGGAGGTGATACGAGATCTTCGTGGACAATAATTACTAGCTATCTACAAACGTGGGGATCTATGATGATCGTAGTGTTGTTGGGATAATTTCGGATCATTATGATATCAGTGTCCAGCTACTATCTGTCATGTCACGAACACGTTCCCTTATTACCGACAGTGCCGTTAACTTTAACCGGTCCGGTGCGTACATAATAACATGGGCAAACCCTCTATGGCACGGTCAGGAAAGAGCTTCCGAAGTTCGGACCAATCTTTAGGCAGTCATGGTGGTCTCGGAGCGTGGGATTGCCGACATGGCCGATGTCAGTGGGCAGTGGGGCGCAGCAGCAAGGCTGTGCAACGTGTCCTGGATTTGTACGCCTCACGTGACCCAGCCAGCTCGAAGTGGCGCTCTCCGTTATAAGCATAAAGCAACCCGCACCAAAGGCAAGTTCATCACTCTCACTACCCATCATGGCCTCAGAACAGCCCCCTCTTCCCTACGGTTGGGTCCAAGAATTTGACCCAAAGACGAAACATCCCTTCTGGGTGCGTAATTCTCCTTTGCTGCATCGATAGCCGACCAATCCTCCGCAGGTGGATACCACAGTAGAACCGCCTCGTGCGATCTGGACACATCCTTATGAAGACGAACAATACCTTCGGGACCACCCAGACGTTAGGGAGAAAGTCGGCAACCCTGCTAAGCAGCAGTCTTCAAAGGATACCAAGACCGATACCAAGACTGCCCGCCGCCATTCTTTCAATGGTGTTGATAGCGCCGAGATGATATCAGATGATACCCGTGCTCTAGCCAATTCCTCCAGCAAAGGGAAGGGAAAGCGGGGATTCTTTGGAAAGCTCAAAGATAAGGCTATCGGCACCAAGGAAGAACGGGATGCTATCAAGAAGGAACGGCACAGGGTGCGTATTCTTGATGTGCGACCCGTCTGTCAGTTGTTCTTATAGTTTACCTTTACTTAGATGGAGATGGAGAGACTGCAGCAACGTGCAGAATTGATCCGTGCGCAACAAGAATATTATGCGCAACAGCAAAGTCAATATGGAGGGCCTTCTCGACCATTGTATGGACCTCCGCAAGGGGACCCATACGCGATGTACGGCCCAAGCTACGGAGGCGGATACGGTTATGGTTATGGGCAGGGGCAGGGGCGTTCCATGGGTGGTGGTTCTGCACTTCCTCTTCTGGGTGCCCTTGCTGGAGGCCTTTTGTTGGGAGATATCATAGGAGGTGGTTTCTGAGCGGTTCCGTTCTGTAGATTGTCCCCCGTCCAGGGGACACGTGTGCTGTTGTATAATATCTGACTTGGATTGTGTCATGTGCTCCTTCCTCTATGTTGGTTTGATAGCCTTATCTTCTCTTTCTCTTCGACTTGGAAACATCGATTGTCAGTTGGCCTTTCAGTTTATGTAAACGTCTGTGCTGAGTGAGAGTCAAGTCGGTCTTGCCGCACTAATCAATCAATACGCGCGCGAGGGACGGTCACAACGCGCTCTCTTCTATCCAGCGTTCTCAAACAAAGTCAATAACAAAGTCGATAACAAAGCTATTGGGTAATGGCACGGGTCGCGTCTCCTCTCCCACCCTCCCTCAGCCCTCACGTATGCATTATCTCGTCCCCGGACCTAGCTGATCTTCTCTCCACCTCGTCGCTCCCCCCCTTGCCTCAGGTCCTCCAATCCTTTTCTCCCCTTCCGCAGGGTAAGACGCATATCCTTCAGTGTGTCAATCCCGCTGTCACGCTTACCTTTCTATAGTCACAACCAGGACAACGTTGTTGACACCGGTGCCCCTCGCGTCTTTCGCATTACGCTTCTCCGACTTGGCCGAAATCGAAGAGGGGTGTCGTGAGGATGAAGAACAACGTGCAGGCAGAACAATAGACTGGATTAGTGCTCGTATATCCAGTAGATGTGTCAAGTGGCTGGAAGACTGGGAAAGGATGGAAGCTGCCGCCACTGAGAAAGACAAGGAAAACACCCTCCGGACCCCTTGGTGGAACGACATGCGCCATTGCGTAGAGGGGGACCACATTCCCTCGAAGTATGAGGGATGGAACCACCCAGTTGCGAGTGTGTGCTTCTCATTCTCATATCAGTCCTGCTCGCAAATCGAGAGTCCTCATCCCCTTTACAGTCGTGTTGGCCGTTTCTACCATGCTGCCCAATCCGTTGTCGACCTTGGCGCAACTGCATGCTCGCCCATTAGAGTTGCCTTCATGGGTGGACAATACGCATTTGCGCTATTCCTTGATCGTCCATCCGAAGGATTCTCCATTGTCAAACGACGAGTTCGTAGGTTTTTGATTCTAAGGTTATCTCGGGTTTGCTCACGTTGTGAAGGGCAACCGCACTTTTCAATGCCGTCAAAAAGCAGTATGGTTTACATAGCTACCTACTCCCACTTGCGCTCCCCTCTCCGCCGCCCCCACCTGTCCCAGTTCCTATGCCACCTCCGCGATTGCCACCGATACCTCAATCATTACTAAATACCCCCGATCCTTCCGCTACAAGATCAAAACCAGTTTCGAGTTCTAGAGCCGCACACGAAATAAACACGCTTCGCATGAGTGAGCAAGACATTCAGCAGACCGCAAAGTTCGTTCGCGAGTTCGTTTCGATGAGTCTCGTCCCTTGGATGGAAAAATGTGTTGCAGATTGGAACGAAAACGTGACCCCCCTCTTCTCGCTATCTGAACCCATAATGACCCGTGTTTGCCTCTAGTTCGCGTCAACGCGGCGGCTGCCTTCTCGGCTCTTTTCTTCGACCCGTCGTCTCTTTGGCTCTGGGACGGCATCTCCCGTGCCTGTGTCAACCTCTCCTTCGCCCGCTTCCTCATCCCCGTCGGTAACATGGACCGGATCACAGAATTCGATAACAAGTGCCTTTGCTGCGGGACACACACCTTTAAGTCAGCCAAGACGATTAGCAGAGTTTGCCACTATCTTGGGCGATCTGAAGCTAGGAATGAGCGTGTGGGAGGCACTAAGGAAAGATGGGAAAAGCGGATCGGTAGGAAATGCATATGTATGCGGGAAAGACAAAAGTGCTCAGTCGCCCCGTTTTAAAGGAAATCCTTCCACTACTCCTTTCTCCATCTCCCGCCGTAAACCTTCATGTCACGCATGCCCTTTCTACAATCTCCGGAGTGGAATCATCAGCTTCGGCTCAATTCCGTGCGCTGACATATGCTATACGTTGGGAGGGCGGCACCGACTCCCAGACAAGTTCCCTTGAAAGGGACAGGTGGCTCGTTTGGGCGGCCTCATCCGTACGTGACGTCCCGTGCCCAGCTGCGGCCTCTCAGCTCGCTAATACATGGTCTTCACAGGCGGAGGAGCCGCCATCTGCTCTCCTCCTTGCACAGGCTGGTTACCTCAGCTCTCGAATGCAGGCACGCCGTAGAGCTGCGCTTTGGTACCTCCTAGCAGCGAACAGGCTCGAGACGTCTGGGATCGTGCGTTCAAGGCCTTTCATTGTGGCATTTTCACATTGCTGAGTGGCCCGAATAGAAACCTCTCGTCTTATATTTTCTGCGCAAGGCGCACGAGCTTTATAAGATTTCTCCTGAAAAAACTCTGTCGCCTTCGTTCTGGGATGCCGAGGGGGTTGAGATGCTTGCATCGCCTCGGTTTCATGGAATCTTGCCCGGCTTGGAGCATGCATTGGGTACTTTGACATATGTTTGATGGTGTCCAGGGGCTAACACTTCTTTGATAAGGGCGTCTGTATTACACGACTGGCGAGGTTCGGCGGGCCGTTCAATTTTTCTTATCACTTTTGGGGAGATCTCCCGACTCTATATCTCCGCCAGATGATGCATCAGAAATACCTAAAGGCCCCACCATGGACAGCATTTTCCTGGAAGATTTTCAAGTCGCCTTTCAGGTGCTCAATTTTGTTCTACTCTGGGCCTAACGCTTCTGACCTGAAGAGCAGCATCTGAAGGACACATCCGGCCCCGAACTTCATGCTGCAGACCTGATCCTTCCTGTCACATTCTTCAATCCGCGTCTCACCAGGGTGCGATTACCCGGGGATGCAGTGGGCGGTGATCCGGTGACATGGGAATCGCGGGAAGACAGTTGGACTTCGTTCTGGAGGACTAGAGGTCACGAGGCACTTCACCGCACCGGGAAGGCTGCTGTCAATGGTGAGTGCATGATAGTCTGCCTTCTCCTCGGCTGAGGGCTATGAACCATGTAGAGGCATTCTGGTTGGACCTTGTCGTCCATAATCCTTTCAATTCAGAAGTTAATCTATCAGACGTGACCGTTGTCGTAACGGGGATTACCTCAGGCTCCGAGTGGTCCTCGGATCTTGTTGATGTTGAGGTTTTGGATGATATCATCCTAGATCCAAAGGAAACCCGTACGGTGAATATCATGGACAATTTTTTTCAAATGCGTACCACAAGCTAACTTTCTCGATGTAAGATTCCAACGTCAATACTAGCGAAACAACCAATGATACTACAAATTACCCACGTTTCATACTCGTTCCTTTCACTTCTTCCTGTCAGAGAATCATTAGCATCGCGAGGCCGAAGACTTCAGGACACACCTCATCAACGACAAAACAAGGTATACGCACCCGACGTTATCGTCAATATCGAGGTCGAAGATGGTGCTCAGCGACTCTCTGCCGAGTTCTCCGATGACAACCGATTAGTCCTCTATCATGGAGAGTGCAGACAAATGTGTATCTGGTTTTCGAACATTGGCACTCGGGCGATAGGCGATATCTGGCTAATCTGTGGACATGATGACGAAATATGGGTCGAGAGATTTGACGATGAAGAGGCCGGTATGTATCAAATAATGACTGTTGCCCGTCTGCCATGCTCAACGGCGTATAGTTGAAGCGTCCTCACTGAGATCCCAGACCTTTGATTCTGACAATTCTCTTCTTCCTCGATCGCCCTATAGAATACCGTTGACTTTCATGGACAACTCGTCGCTTGCGCCTGGTGCCAGTTTCGAACTTCCTTTTGTGCTTCGTGCAAATAAATTAGGCGAGCAAGAACTCAGTCTATTGCTCACTTTTCGAGAGGTTCGCAAGGCTCTTGCACGTACACCCTTTTTAATTGTTGATGACACGTTCCTAGGGAGAGGGCCAAGCATTTCAAAGCCTTAGAATAGCACGTTTCTTTGAAGCCCAGCCCCTACTCTCTGCAACATTGACGTTCAATCCGGGACAGCAATTAGAATATCTTTTTACTTCCGATTTAGATGTCCGGAACATTTCGCCTTATACTTCAGTCTCTGTGTCCCAAGTGGTAACACTAAGTCCGACATGGTCCTGTAAATCCCTCACGAGCTCAAAGTGGTATGTGACCTGTCCGAGTAATGGACATTGCTGAATGTACCCAGTGAAAGCCTCCTTCCAAGTCAAAGCTTTCAATCCCTATTTGGCGTGAATCCACGGGACGACAATGCCAACTTTAATGATACCTTCCGCTTTGTGATAAACAAACTCCAGCACGTTTTGAAGGGGCAATCGGTAGAAGAATCTCAACCACCACCAATAAATCTGCTATGCAACTACATAAATGAGGTTCGCAAATTGATTAATCCCCGTTATACAGGTGGCTGATATGTACTTTAAGACGTCTAACTACTCTATCAAGACACCTTCGATTATGTCTTTACTTCATCAAGGTCGTCGGAATATAATTATACGCGAGTTGATAGCTCGGCATCCTTACATCGCTCCCGCTCTTCATCCTTATATCTTTCCATTATATCACCCACATTCACTGGATGTTATCTTATTCTGGGATATTCCTTCTGAGGGGAGGTCAGGGCATGTCCTCGTATCGGGGGCCATCCTGGGAGCGGAACATGGCGCCCTCAATGCTATTATTCAAGACGCCGAGGAAACAAAGGTGAAGCGTAGCATGTATGTGGAGACAGACAGGGAAAGGTCAAGTGTTCTTGAGGCAATACGAGGAAGCGAATGGAACGCAGAGATGGATCCGGTCTCGCTGATGACTATTGAGCCTGACATCGTCAAACACAACTTCTCCGAAACGTCTGTGTTAATTGCATACGCCCTCAAAAAAACTCATCTCACGACACCTCACAGGTCGTGCCAAGTTTCCGTGTCGCTGCTGTTAAGAAATTTCTCCATGACTCATTCATCGAAGTACACTCTGAGGCTTGCGCCAGAGGCAGCGTCAGATGACCCATCTCGTCCCAAGTATGCCTTCCACTTGTTGATTTGAATTACTGCTTATTGGGTGTTGCATTACTTTTTGCAGTGGCCTGGCACCGTCGTCCTGGATCGGTCGCCTCACTTTCCGCGGTACACTAGAACCAATGCAGCACGTCACCCTGAAACCAACTCTACT
>QFDX01008195.1:0-12477 GCA_003315875.1 Lactifluus piperatus | reverse complement strand
GATCATCGAGTTATATGGGAGACTGTATTTGCCCTCGGCAAGTATCAATGGCATACTTGAGCCGCGTTTTGTAAGCGATCATCACAATCACGGTTCGGTGGATGACAGTTCCGTACGTTCCGTTCCGACAGCACGATATACCGTGACGGGTAACCCACCACGATGGCGCGGCCACTCCATGCCGCTGTTTCGCCACCTCTCCAACCACACGCGGCGTGGTATTACCCTTCGGCCTCCCGCATCCACTTGGTACGTACCAGATGATCCATGTATACATACCTTACCTTCCAACTGCGTGGTATTCATATGACATATATCTCCTGTTCCCTTCACATAACCACCTAACTAATCATCAACTTTTGATGAAATTTCGAGTTTGTCCGATTCCTTCACTAGTCTCCGGGCTATGCCGAGCCTGGGAGCGAACAAGTGCAACTTGCTGTTTGTCAGCTGTCAGTAGAAGGCACCGGGGTTTTGTTTTGTTCTCAAGTCCAATCACATCGGCTATTCTTACGGCAGTCCTAGAGGTTCGCATTGCTGCCCATGTCTCGTTCCGGGCTAAAGACGCCAATAAATCCATTGATCGAATTTTAATCTAACTTAAAATGGGCAAACTAGTCATTCTATACCATTGTAGGAAAAAAAAAAAGTTTATCTCCTCCCATCACAAGCCAAATCAGATCTGGAGGTAGTCCCGGAGAATGCAAATGGATTGTTCTTTGCACTAGAAGTACGCATGGAGCCTGTCAACCTTTCCGTCAAGCGAAGACGGCGCTAGGGATGTGATATGGCCCCAAGACCGAGTACCGAGAAAATAAGCGGCTGCGGATTTTTCTCCACGTGACCAGCTATGGCGATCACTGACATGGCGGTACAGTACTGACATGTACTGACAGTCCGCAGCCCCATAAGGCCACAACCCTCGGGTGACATAAGTCTAATTTCCATTCTAGCAGTAGTGGGCTGGGTTGGACATTACCATTCCATTCATTCATCAATGGATAGTTTATGCGTGTGTAGCCGACGAATCCCCTTCACCACAGCAGCCTTCTTCTGCCATTTGTACCTACATATACAGTGACAAGCAAAAGATATGTACATTTTGTCTCGGGCTCACACAGTTCTGCTTGCTGTCTGGAACCGTACGTTCTAACTAGTCTTTCGAAGAATGATGATTACGTGGCTGCCACATGCCTCTTACGTCCTTCATTGTAATAATAGATCACCCAGGTTTCTGGTGGTGAGACCCGAATCGTCCTGCTCCATCCCCTGACCCTGTGCTGCATTATGCCCGATACAAACAGGTGTTCTGTCATTTCAAAGGTACCCGTGTTTTGGTTTTCTATCTGAGGATCACTTGACTGTTCTGACAGCGGTGCAGCGGTCCGCACATGATTGATATGGAGGTTCATGTTCTACTTGGGGTCATAGTTGTTGATAGTTGTACCACAACGTTGGCGTTTAGCATTAGACACACGACACGCACACGACAGCTCCGTCAACTTTAGCGGTGCCTGCAATTCACACGATGGCGTTTGTCTTGTACACCTGTCTCCGGTCTGCCAAAGTCAGCTCCGGCCGCTAGTGCTGGTAATGCGCTTCCATCAGTGCCACTGACGGGACATCTTTCTAGTAAATCATGTATCGAGATGGGACCATTATTGTCGACTATTCCCGACACCCCCAACCTCCCCATCTTGCCCTTAAAGGATTAGGTTGAGAACCGAAGGCTATTGCCCAACCCTTGTCATCTACCCCCTACTCGCTGTACGGAGGTGATGGCGCTCGGGGGCGTTAATGGGACCGTCTGCAATGAGCAACAGTACCAGCAAAGCCTAACATCTCCAACCAACCCAAATCCCACAATCTCATGTTTGACACGTGGCCAGAGCATCGGCATGGTGGTCAGCAAACAACAACTTATCCGTCTACTCACCTGAACTCAGTCCACATACAGGTGACGGTCGAGGCCTCCCTCCTCAGTCTCATTTGTATAGTCATCATGTTCATTTTAATCGGCGTACGTTCGGTCCTCCTTCACGTGGTTGTCCAAGTTTGATAGGGTGTTTCGCAGAGGAATGTACTACGTTATAGGGTGGCCCTTCCGAATGGGGGCTGGAGGTTGCTCGAGGTGCCCGCTGACATTTTCATGGTTTGTCTTGCCAGGTTTACGCGTCTCTGATTACGTAATCTGATACAACTCACGTGACAGTTATCCCTTTTTATTTGTGAATTCCTGCAAGCGTTGGGCGGCACGCTCAATATCCTATGGCTTCACAATGGAATCGTCAAAGCGGGTTCTTATTGCACGGCACAGGGCATCATCTTGCAGGGTAGTGAACTTACAGCCGCACTGATCACTCTGGTATGTCCCTTCCTTTACAGTCTTTACGTTAATTACACACATTTTACCAGATGCTTGCTGTCCATACATTCGTCACGGCTCTATGGCCAATACAGCTCCA
This sequence comes from Lactifluus piperatus, assembly GCA_003315875.1. NCBI lineage: Eukaryota > Fungi > Basidiomycota > Agaricomycetes > Russulales > Russulaceae > Lactifluus > Lactifluus piperatus. The sequence continues at coordinate 10,012 of QFDX01008195.1, read as the reverse complement.
GTCGCGTCTGCTCGGTTTTAGCCTAGTTGGCGTTGCTACTATCTTTACGGTGCTCTGGCTTAGTATTGGTAATGGCATTCACAAGAATTATGAAGAGCCTACGCCTGTACGCTATTCCTACACTTTTTCACGCATTTCGATTATCACTGACTTTGTGCGACTAGTTTTGGTGTTGGATCAGTTCGGTCTATGAGGGGGAACGCTTAGCCGGAGAGTATATCTGGCTATGGATCACATTATTTGCTTCGGTGATATTATATATCCCGCTCTACTTCTGGGCAAAGGGCCGCTTGTCAGTTCACGAGGAAAAGTGGTACAAGTTTCGCTGGAAGCAGCCTAACGCTAATACTGAATATCCCGAGAGGCGAGCTGCGTTGGGGTTGCTCTTGTAAGCCATAACCTGTCCCACTGCGGGCCTTACTCACAAGCTATTTAGATACCCTCTTGCGTATTCCCTCATAGTCCTCCCACTCTCTGTTGCACGTTGGTCCCAAGACGGTGATGAGACGGTACCCTCAGCGGCTATGTTTTTCGGTTTCTCTACATTCAGTCTCTCAGGTGTCGTCAACGTATTCCTGTTCTGGATTATCCGGCGCGGGAGGCTTCTCTTCTCACGGCCACCATCTGAGACCTCCATATCCGAAATAGAACTTACTCCGCCCGGTCTCGGCTTGATTATACCCCCAGACATGCCTAATGATACCCAGAGTCAACAACCAAGTGTAGCGGTGCCTTCGGATGGCGTGAGAGAAGGGTCTCTGCACCCCACTTCCGAGCCTGAAGATCCTAATAATGCCCTGCCGCCGATAACCTCGGATGACATTTAACCACGACAAAACACGGATTGAGCTGGGTTTGCTATTCTCCATTACTGGGGTCGCTCCACGGGAGAGCTGTTGGGATAGAATGGTTAGGTTGTATACTACTTGGGATAATTTACGATACAAACGAACCTAAAGACTACAAACGTAAAGTAGACCTCTTTTCCTTAATCAATTATTTAAGAACTAAGATTAAATGTGTGTTTCTGCCCTCGAGTTGTTGGAAACAGTGTTGCTACATGGGACAGCTCCGTCCCGTGAGGCACTGCCGCCGCGTTTTTGGAAGTCGCTCTACAGTATCGTTGTCAAGACTTGTCTCAACATATCCTTGGCTCAGATGTTGTTCAAATTTGGTGTGTTTAAAAGGTTAAATCACTGGCTATCTGGACCGGTAACTATTTGGCTGTGACATCGTTCAATCTTATGGAGATTTCCTGCAAGAGGATTTGACCGCTAAACCCAATGTACATCATCACATTTGCATTATTAGATTCCTTCCAAATCATCCAACCTCTGTAAAACTCGGACAGGTTAATGTGGCAATATATTTGTGCAAAAAATGAAACGAATTAAAGCAGAATCGAAATGTCTTGGACTTTATTTTTCAGTGTGGTTATTGTGCCAACATACAAAACCGTTCTTTTCCCGGATGGTATTACGCTATGTCTGTGTCTCATCGACTGTTTGCCGCCTCAGCTACTACTGAACAAACCCTGACATACAGTAGGTGGTCAACCGGTCAACCTTAACCCTCCTCGATCCCTCGGGACTGTGTCAAGATATATATCCATGCCCGAAGCGCATGAAGAGGTTTCGTATAGTCGGTTTTCTACGATTCTTTTGCCTTTTTCTTCTTCGCATGATATTAACTTTGTGATTATCAATTGATAGTGCCGACACGATCCAGTAAATTGTAGCGGTGCATTAACGCAAAAAATCACGGACGCAGAGAGACAAGGGCAAACCAACCAAGAGGCATGAAAAGAAGGACCATAGTAAATTGGGTGTGTTGCGGCGGTTATGTATCTATTGACTTTGATCCATCCCGACTTTGCATGCTTAGGAGACAATCCGGACGCATATGATCTCCAGTCTATTATCGATGCGTTATCCAGTGAGTATAGCAGCACTACAGCATGCATTTATTCGTTAACTCGTCACTTTCATGGGACTGGAGTCAGTAGATGCGGCAGCGTTTGTTGTTTTTTTGAGGCATAGCCATCATCAGTGTCCTCAGGTCGTCGGTATGACCCGGTCATGATCACCATCGTAGTCATGATCAAGCCCGTGTTACGGTCACCCCCACAGCCGATGTCCTGGTCAAGGTCATGATGATGTCATAATTATTGTCGGGGGTCACCGTCGTGTCGTGGGCAGTGGGCACTGTGAAAAGTGTCACCGCCGTGGTCGCGGTCTAAGTAGTGGTCATCGTTGTGGACCAGTCGCTGTGGTTGCAACATCGTAGTCACTGGAGATCGTGGTGATGATCTTCGTTGCAGCCGTCGTTGTAATTGCATGCTGCCCAAAAGACGAGATGCCGGTGACGTGGCGCGCCGACGTCAATGACCAGTCTGGGGCAACGGTGAGGTGAGGATAACTGCACATGGCACTCGCCATCGCTGGCTGCCTTAAAGTAAAGGGTACAAGTGTGGTGCTTGTTGAAGAGAGCCGTGAAAGGCTACGCGAGACCTGAAACGAAATGGAAAGACTGAGAATCACATACTATCCCCTAATGCTACTAGGCATAGAGTGGTTAAGAGACACGGCATTGTTGAAGCTCGAGGAGTTGTGACTATTAAGTGAGGGATAGATAGCAATACGGTGCGTAGGTAACTTAACTTAAGGGCGTGAAGTGGCGTATGTGCCCATTACTGTAGCGTAGCACTGCCAGTGCTGTCCTGGTGGTTACCCGGTTACGGTCCGGGTCCGGAGTGCAGCATCACTTGCACTTGTTTTGTCCACTTAATCAGTAAATTTGCTGAGAAACACACCCTTTGGCTTTCCCCTTTTCTTCAAGCAGCATAAGTGAAGATATGTTCCAACGCACTCTGTATGCTGTCAGCCAGGGGCTATCCTATCCCGTCGCTGTATTGAGCGCGGGCACGTAGGCACAAGTCAATCTACGTTCTGTCATTTCAAACTGTCATTTCAAAGGTACCCTTGTTCCGATTTCCGGCTCCAGGAGGAGGTTGGCAGTTCTCGCCAACTATCAGGACGAAAGTTGAGCAAACTCTCATAAATTGGATCTTGACATGGGCCTAAGTGTTGATATATACAGTATACTTCTGGCCGACTCACTCGTTGAATCACTACAACGTGGGCATTTGGTCATTAACCACGCAGCCCTTAACGTTAGCGGTGCCTGATTGTTGGGGAGTTTTTTTTCCCGCGGTGGCATTCCTGGCACTTGACTGGAATCCTCTCACACATGCATCGCCTTCGCATAGCAAATCGAACAAATCCATATGAGAGCGCTCGTCCTGTCCAATGGAATCGTTCCGACTTGAGATCAGTGGACTAGGCCTTCACGTATACTCTTTCAACGGTTGTCGTGGTTTTTGATTCGAGTATTTCATACTCTCTGCCAAGCAAACCCTGGTAGGGCGTAGTGGCACCTTCAAAAGCATGAGAGTGACATTATCATGGTCAACCACCCCTAATTTCCTATCTCCTCTGGCCTTCGCTCGCCCATTACAGACCAATTGAGACCCGGCTTCAATGGAGACTTCGACACTCGATGGCGTCAAAGGCACTGTCTGCAATGCGCAACAATATCAACAAAGCGTATTATCTTCCACAAATCCAAATCCTCAAATCTCATGCTTGACACACGGTCAGAGCATCGGCTTGGTGGTGAGCGACCTGCTTATCTGTCCAGGCGCATGCACTCAGCCGCCAATGCACAGCTAACAGCTGAGGCATCCATCCTCAGTTTCATCTGCGTAACTGTCGTTCTCATTTTAATTATGGTACTTTCGACTCTCTTTCACGTGGCTGCCTGGCTTTGACGAGACATTTCACAGAGGAATGTACTGCGTTGTAGAAATGCGTTCCCAAATGGTGATTGGAGGTTGCTGGAGGCGCCCGCTGATGTATTCATGGTCCGCTCGATGTTGCATCGCCCTCCACTTAGTCTGATACGAGTCGCATGATAGCTCACCCTTTTCATATTTGACCTTCTGCAAGCGGTCGGTGGCATCCTCAACATCCGATGGGCTCATAATGGGATCGTGACAACTGGAGCCTATTGTTCAGCACAGGGCATCATCAAGCAGACCAGTTCACTTGGGACAGCACTAATCGCTCTCGTATGTCCCTTCTGTTTCTTGGCTCGAAAGTTACTGATACACGTCCTAACAGATAATCACGCTCCACACATTTGTCACGGCTCTGTGGCGAGTACAACTCCGGGGACGTAGGCTCGCTTTCGGCCTCGTTGGCCTCACCTGTGTTTTCATTGCACTCTGCGTAGGCATTTCTAAGGGTATTCATAAGGATTATGAAGTACCTACACCCGTACGTTGCTCCAACCATCTCCGATTTCTCCCCAACACTAAATCCTTTGGATCAGTTTTGGTGCTGGATCAATGTAAAGTATGAAGGGGAACGTCTAGCCGGAGAATATGTTTGGCTGTGGACCTCATTATTTGCTTCAGTCATTGTGTACATTCCGCTCTATTTCTGGGCGGAGGGTCGTTTGTCGGTTGACAAGCAGAAGTGGTACAAGTTCCACCTAAATAACTCTGATTATAGAGTTGGGTACGCAGAGAGGCGAGCTGCGTTGGGAATGCTTTTGTAAGCAACGGCATTTGTGTTTGCAAGACTTGCTCACAAGTTGCTCAGTTACCCGCTTGCGTACAGCCTCGTCATCCTCCCGCTCTCCGTTGCACGCTGGTTGTTACTCAGTCACAAGAACATACCCTCGGCGGCATTGTTTTTCGGTCTCTCTACATACAACCTCTCAGGCGCCGTCAATGTCCTCCTTTTTTTTATCATCCGGCCCCAACTGCTTCTGTTCTCTGCCCAACGTGACTGTAGAGCCCGAGTAGAACTTACTGATCTGTCCTTGTACTAACACCGCGATACTCTTACTGTTAATCCGTAACAAGTTCCGCAATTGGCTGATATTGGACTGGCAGCCATTACGGCGCCTCACTTCGTTTCGTCTTCATACGTACATTCCTTTACTCTTAGCGTACAGGGCACGCGTGCTCTTATTTAGCACCGCCGCCGGTTCAATCTTTACCTGCAAGTAGTTATGGACCACTGGTACATACATAAAAGTACCATACCATTGTTTCGAACGCCGCCTCAGTCTTTCCACCAAATACTGAGGCGAGTCACACTCGTTACCGCGCTGTTCTGCCACTCACAATGTACATGGACCACTTCCTACAGCTGGGGTGGCGTTTTGACATTTTCACTTCCTTGAACCACGACCACGACCACGACCTCCGGATTCCTACAGCTCTACCGAGCAGGGCAAGGATAGGCAAGGGGCGAACACGATCCTGAGCGGTGCAATGCCAATTACCTCCACGTTCTCACCGTCGGACATTGCCGGCCTCCTAAGTTAGAACCTCATGAACCACTGTCATCAGTCAACGATAGCAAGTGGTTGTAACTATGAATAAAGCGCTTTCCAAAAAAGGAAGGCAGGGTCAGAAGCGGGCTCGGGATTACACACACATATTACACTCTGTGACACCACACCGAGGCTGGGCTGGACTTTCAATTGCTTTATTCAAGACCGTGAGTTTGTCAAATCCTTCGGACAAGTTTGAATTCCCGTTGAACAAGGGCATGACTCGGACTAGTGGCGGCCATCTACTACAGTACATCCTGTACAGTCACGGTATATGGCAATGGCGGCCCATTTGATGTCTTTCATTTGATCAACTACCTGGCCGTCTACCGGGAACAGATTGAGCGTCTCAATGGCTCTCAAAACGAGCAAAGTACAGGCCCAGGTTCATTCGACCGCCCCAATATCCTGCTCCCTCGTGGCCTTCTCTCGCCCTTTCTTTTGGCCCCAGAGTCGTCATTTGTATCTCGTCTTCCTTCTTTGCTCCTATATACTGGAACAGTAATGTCAGAACTCGAAGGCGTTAACGGGACGGTGTGCAACGCGCAGCAGTACCAACAAAGCCTGTTATCTCAAACTAATCCAAACCCTTCGATTTCTTGCTTAACTCATGGTCAAAGCATTGGCTTGGCGGTGCGCATAATACATGTCTTATCTTGTGCCTTAAACTCACCTACATATAGCTAACAGCTGAGGCATCCTTCCTCAGCCTCTTCTGTGTAATGGTTCTTTTCATTTTAATTGGCGTATGTCGGGGTATCTTTCCTGCATCCATCTGGTCTGATAGTGTTGGACAGCGGAATGTACTTCGTTATAGGAAAGCTCTCCCAAATGGTGGCTGGACGTTGTTGCAGTTACCGGCCGACATTTATTTGGTCCGTCTTGATAGACACACAACTCCCCACCGAAACTGATCATGGTCGTAAGACAGCTGTCCTTATTTGTATTTGATATCCTACAAGCTTTGGGCGGCATCCTCGATGTACGATGGGCTCACGATGGAGTCGTCACAACGGGGTTGTATTGCTCAGCCCAGGGAATAATCCAGCAATTTGGTGAACTTGGGGTCGCGCTGATCACTTTTGTGCGCCCATTCCCTTTCTACCTTCGAGTTCAGAACCAGTGACGCTCACATATCCAGATACTTGCCATTCATACGTTCGTAACGGTTTTGTGGCCCGTGTGGACGGAAGCACGTAGGGTTGCTTTTGGCTTGGTTGGTCTTTCTTGTATTTTCATTGCACTCTGGGTTGGTCTCGGCAATGGCCTCCACAAGAACTATGAAGCGCCTACCCCTGTGAGGTTATTCCAAATTCTTCACATCTTTCCCCCAACGCTGACGATGTTTGACCAGTACTGGTGCTGGATCAGTGGCCGGTTCAACGTAGAACGTATAGCCGGAGAGTACGCCTGGTTGTGGGCTGCTTTATTTGCCTCAGTGATGATGTACATCCCAGTCTACTTCTGGGCAGAGGGTCACTTGTTAGTTGACAACAAGAGGTGGTACAAATTCCGCCTGAAAGCGACTCGCGAACGCAAACTTGGAAGCGCAAATAGCCAAGCTGCATTGAGACTACTTCTGTACGCTATCTCCTTTCATGTTGCGAACCCTTCTCACAATCAAATATACTAGATACCCCCTTGCGTATTCCTTGGTTGTCCTGCCTCTCTCTGTTGCACGATGGTCGCAATTCAGCCACAAGCCGGTGTCTTCGGCGGCCACCTTTTTTGGTGTCTCAATGTATAACCTCTCAGGCGCCATCAACGTGCTTTTATTCCTGGTTTCGAAACCGCAATTACTCCTCTTCACCCCTCCAGTCGTCGAGCCGGCGGAAACAGAGCTTACTCGACCTCAAAGTTCTAGCTTTGCAATACACATTAACATGGATCAAAGTCCACAACCAACTGTGGTAGGACTTGTGGATGGCTCGGAGGGACGGCCTTTGAATTCAACGTCTGAGACTTATAGAAACACCGTGCTGCAGTCTCGTGTCATCTCTAGGTCAGAATCGGAGGATGATATTTGACGACAAAGTTTAGCAGAGCTGGGGATATGTTGGAATTAGTCACATCACAACACCAGTTCAATTGGTTTTACTTGTCACTTATACCATTACTGCTCGAGGATACGGAACCTGGATGTACAGTCTTTCGGGAGCAAGACAGGAGCAAGAACCTCAGACGGAAACAGAAGCCTCAAGGCCTCAAGCTCCAAGTCTCGCACGCAGAGACTTTGCTACTCGTTATCTCTGCTCGCAAATGCTCCCTTGAAACAACCTGAATATTGATTAAAAGTTTGACTTTGTTGTGGAGCACAGTCACTGATACAAACCCCAGCGCGTACATGGGAACAGGCAGACCTCTGTCAAATCACGTTTGTAATTAAACAACCAGTCGTCCTAGTCATGTCTTGAGGCCTGAGGCGCCACAGGTGGCGCCAAAGTTGACAGCTGCTGTACTGCTGTAATCACAGCCGTGCCGTTCCTGATGAACAATGGCAGATTTCTTATTCGGCTAATCCCAACACCAACAAGACGCCGCCGAGCACTTTGTCCCCAACTCGGCTCATTGATCACCGGCAACAGAGGCGGCACAATAAATTTACAGTAACTTCCTCCACCTTGTTTTGAGTCGGGTTCGCAATACAGCTGTCATGGCATGGCTTGCAGCGAGCGATACTGTGTATAAGCGCACGTTGAATCAGTCAGCTTTCTCGGTCCCTGTCAGTGCCGTTGTCCTTGTCCCTAGGACACACGTACGGAATTAAATTGGCTATACAAAATTTTCGAAAAATAAACCCAAATAACCATATGCAGATCGCCCGCCCATTTGACTGGGAAAGCTGCTAGGCGGAATTACAGTACTGTATTATGTGACAGATATAGATGTGGAAAACTTTGACTGTCCATTTCACAAGATATCACTGATGTATGTGCGGTGTCTTCTTTTAGACTAGTTCAGGGCACTGTATATGCGCGCGTCCACGCTCTCGTTATATACACTGTACTGTAGCGCGCTTCGCGGTGACTTTGTTCCGCTTTCCGTCCGCACGATGGCAATTTCGTTTCAGGTTTCAGATTCAGAAGACTACCGAACCGGGCTGGTGCGTGCCTTTCCATTGGCTTGAACTTCCGCAGAACTGAAAAACATATCCAGGTGCCAGTGACCTGTGCCTCCCAGATCTCAAAGGTTCCAGCGTGGAGAAATAGCCCACACATTCTGTGCCATTATATCATCTTATCCGGGCTGGCCATTGATATACCCTCGCATGAGCCATGCACGCCCCCTTCTAGTTTCTGCCGCACCACCCACCACAGGAACCGACTATGCCGTTTGAGCTGACCCTCTCTCTACTTCCCAGTTCGCAGCATCTTCAACCGATTATATATTGTCGACGCCATCACTCTCCAGTAGGACGCATGTTGCTAGGCAAGCTGTCGCAGCTTGTTGGCGGAGGAACACGTACGCTCCCACGACGCAGACGGCGAGCAGATCGTGACTGTACTCAACAAAGATCGGTGGGTTGTGTCTATCCCCTCGCCGCTGGCGCCACGCAGAAATCTCCACGCATTGCTGAAACTCCTCCATCGCACGACCAAGATGCTACCTCGTCTTCTCCGCGTTCCCAAGGCCTACAATCTAAAACACGAGCGCGATGTAAAATCTTGTCCTTTTTTTCACCTGGAGAAGTTTTTACCGTTTGATTACAGGGACAGATGTGTGTCGGGAGCAGCGCAACCAGGACACACGGATGAACTGTAACCTGTCTAGCTCAAGCGCGGCTTGCTGATTGTTGACTCACGGGGTGTCATCGTTGATGCGGACCAGGATATCTAGCTGTAACGCAACGTCATTGAACTAGAGGACAACAATGATCCAAACTGTTTTGTGGGGTGCTCTTACCGTACTTTTTACTACCCGCCTGAGTTCTGCTTGCTGCTTTAGTTCTTCACTATACTCGTGGTCTGACTGGACATCTCTTCGAAGCGAAGCTCTCTACCGCTGTCCACGAGCAGCAAAATATCTGTCTTGTACCCTGAATGCTTACTCAGAAAGCGTACACGAATGGCGACTAGGTGTTACTGTATGTACCCGCTGACGTTTTTAATGTCTGTTCGATGGTTGCGCTGCCCTCAGTTAATACACCACGAGCCCTGTAACTACCGTATTTTCTGATATCCTGCGAGCTTTGGAATGTATTCGATGGGCTCACTTGAATTACCATACCTCCATTGTGTCTTATTCCGGATTTCACATTTTACAACCCAACCTATCAGTTTCGTCGCTAGATCAGTTCCCGGCTCGATAGTTGGAGAATACATATAGTTTTGGATTGGACCGCTTGCTCCAATGATAATGTACATCCTACTTAACTTGTGGGTAGGAGCCAACTTTTCGTTGACGAGCAGAAATGGTACCAATTCCACCCTGTCCTGTTGCGAATCCTGCCCAAGAAACCACCCTCAGCGACAATGTCTCTACGTTAAGCCTCTCATGCATCTCATGGACCGTCGGTGTATTCCTGTTCGGGATGATCAGATCGATCAGGTTACAGCTACGTTTCCGCACACATTCTGAGACCACTCGAGCTTGAGTAGAACAGCCT